>VDFB02196598.1:0-14376 GCA_007258455.2 Sequoia sempervirens | reverse complement strand
GATACCCATTCTGGATAATCAATTGGTCGAATGAATCCCACATCTAATAGCTTTTTGAGCTCCATTTTGACTAACAAAGCAATTTGAGGATGCATTTTGCGAAGCTTCTGTCTCACAGGTTTAGCTTTAGGATAGACTGCCAAGTGATGAACCACTACCTCTGGATCCAATCCTGGCATATCAGCATAGGTCCACACAAAATTTATCTTCCTTTCATTTAAGAAGGTAGCCAACTCCTCTTGTTCTTTGCATAATAATGACTCAGCGTAGAATGTAATATGAGGAGTTTCTTGTGTTCCCAGATTGATGGGGTTGCACTTTTCTGCTAGCATAGCTGACTTTTCTTGGTGTATAGCTATAAGAGGAAGATTGAATCCCCCATCCTCAGGCGCCTCAGAGAGGTTTTCACCATTGGATGCGTCCTTTCTTTTTACTTTTTTAGAGTCGGAGAGTGCCACAAGGTGGTTTTCACTCAAGGACTTGGAGATTATTCTCAATTTTTTATTTTTGCGACTTAGGGATTCAATCGTTTCTCCATAGTATGCATGTGTATCCAGCTCTATGATAAAACCTGCCTTATGATCCCCACATGGAATGTCATCCCTAAGTCCCATGAATTCCGAGAGCGCCTTATCGTTTTCAAACATGTCAAGAATTGGTGGTCCTCGTTGGGCGTAATCAATCAGTTGGGGATAGACTAATCGGATTTCATTGCTTTGGTTTTCAGACTCATAAGACAAGGTGCTAATCATAAGGTCATTAGTATCCTCAAACAACAAAGGTAATCCTATTTCTGGTGACTCAGTTAAATCAGTGGGCATTCCTAAAGTCATGGAGGATTTTGGAGTAGCTACAGATTCCTGAGGAGGCGTTCGGCTCCGTCTATCCTGGGCACCTTGACCAAGTACAGTTACCTTAGGAGTAGGATGACCAATGCCAAGATTTTTTATTTGCTTCTCAGGTATAATGGGTATTACACGCCCGTTATTATCTTGGCCTAACCCTTGGTTCCGGTTATAGCCCATCAAGAGCATCATCTTCATACCTTTGTTTCGTTCATCCATAGGCAATTCAACTTCCGGTATATCATCTCGATAAAGGAGATGAGATAGGTCCCCCTCTAATGTTTCCTGACCAAGATCTCCTGCACTTGTGAAGGTAGGGTTTCGTTCATAGGAGCCTTGAGATGTTGAAGCTTCTTGTGATTGTGGTCGTCCTCTTGATCTAGGAGATTGTGGTAGCTCTCCTACTACAAAAGCATTCTTAGGCATTGAATAGTTTCCACAACCATCATCTTGTATTATGACTTTGATATCAGAAAAGGTGGGGATGGCGGGGGTGGAGGGTGTCTCTGTCACAGAAGTGAGAGTGGCGGGATCCACGTAAGGTGTTGATGGGCCTTCATCGTTCTTGGGTACTTGCGGGATCTTGTAGTATTTTGCCTCTAGATTTTTGCAGTAGGCAAATGGCTCAGGATCTCCATGGATAGTAACCTCTTGACCTTCATGTGTGAATTTCACACATCGATGAAAGGTTGAAGCTACAGCTTGCATTGCATGTATCCATGGTCGCCCTAGGAGAATGTTGTATGGTAAATCGAGGTCCAAGACCTGACAGTTGGTTTGCATGATGGCGGGTCCAACCTGGACAGGAAGCTGAATGGTGCCTTGGGATACCCTTTCCTGGTCATCGTATGCTCTTATAGTGATGCCTTTTCCTTTGTCAATTGAATCCTCTGAAATGTTCAAATTCTTTAGAAGCTTTAAGGAGCAAATATTTAAGCCTGCACCTCCATCCACCAAGACTCTCTTGACTTTCTTTTTATTTACGTACACCTCCAGATGAAGTGCACGGTTGTGGGATGGTTGTGTGGGGAAGTCTTGTTCAGAAAATGTAAGAATGTTAGGTGTGGTGATATTTGCGACCATAGCTTGGAATTGTTCTGCATCTAGATCTGCGGGGACAGTAGATGACGCCAAAGCTTCTTCTAGAATCTTTTTGTGTGCAGATGAGATTTTGAGTAACTCCATGATGGAGATATGTGCAAGGGTTCTTTTCAATTGATCCAAGACATTATAGCCACTAGGGTTAGACCTTGGATTGGATGTGGAATTTCTGCTTGGTTGGGATGGTGCTGCAATGGTAACCTTTCCACCTCTTGTGGTGACTCCACAATCGGCTTGGGCCCCTTTGATGGTGATGACTCCACAAAACTCATCTAAACAAGCGACAACACCCTCGTATGTGTGGTTGACATTTTTATAAGCCCCTTTTCCTTTGTCTTGATCTTTGTTTCCTTTGTTACCATGATTCGGCATCGGATTTGTGTAAATCTTGAGATCTTTGTTTCCTGATGGTGCTTCCACATCTATGATTTTGTCATCTATGAGGTCTTGAATTAGATTTTTGAGCCTCATGCAGTTGTTTGTCGTGTGTCCCTTGAGTTTGTGGAAGTCACAAAGATAATTCTCATTATACCATGGTGGCTTGACCGATGGTTCTTGATAATTATTATGTGTAGGGACCGCTATCAATTTTTCATCTACCAATCTTTTCATGATTGCTTCAGCAGGTTCCCCAAGGAGTGTGTATTTTCGTTTGGGGAAGAACTTGTTTCACTGTGGTCTTCCCTGATTATCAATGTTGTTTGTGTTTTGGTTATGGGATGGTTGGACCACAGTATTGACTTGTCGATTGCTTTGATTGGTATTTTGGTGTTGTTGTTGTTGGGATGGTGGATTGTTCTTCCGTGGGGCACTAATGACAACTTTGGCGTCAACAACACCATCATTGGTTACATTACGATTCTTTGCCCATGTTTGTGGTTTGTCATGATAATTGGATGATGAGCGGCCTTCTTGATATGATGAAGTTTCTCCCTGCGTGGCAAGGGCTTGTTCGATATTGAGCGCCCTAGGTATCAATTGGTCGTAAGTGGTGATGTTTTGCATTTTGAGGTGGAAGGCCAAGGGCCCATCAAGATTCGCAATGATAGTTCCCACTTGTTGTTCTTCAGGCATGGACCACTTGCTTTGATTAGCTTTGGATCGCCATCGTTGCAAGAAAGCACCGAATGATTCATTTTTCCCTTGTTTGAGAGATGATAATTCCTGTAAGCTAACCTCCATGGGAGTGTTGAAGGAATAATTATGTATGAAGGCATCCACGATTTCCTGGAATTTTTTGATTCCAGAAAGTCGAGAAAACCAATCAATAGCGTTTCCAGCCAAGCTTCTTGGGAATAATCTCATCAAGTACGTTTCATCGTGAGCCACCTCCATGCAATGTACTTGGAATTCCCTGATGTGATCTTCCGGGTTACCCGTTCCGCGATATTTGTCAAATTTAGGGATCTCAAACCCTTTTGGGAATGGTTTCATTTCTATACTCCTATCAAATGGATAAGGGCATAGGTTTTTTTGTGGTTTTGGTGTCTTTCCTGATTGAAGGTCAAGCACTTGTTGTGACAGAAATTTTATTTGTGCGGTGACATCCAATTGTGGATCAGGAGGTGGAATGAAGGTGTTCTGGGGGGGGTGGAGTGGGTGTTTGAATGGGTGGAATGTTTGCTTGTTGTGCCATGTATGCTTTCAACAACGCTTGTTGTTGATCTTGTTGTTGTTGCGCTAATAGAGCTTGTTGTTGTGCTTGATGTTGTTGGTCCAACAATGCTTGTTGTTGGTCAGCTAGGGCTTGTTGGGCTGCTTCTTGTTGCTCTTGGTATTGCTCTAACGCTTTCTGATATGCGAGTTGTTGGGCTGCTTGTTGTTGTGCAAAGTACTGTGCTTGTGCTTGCACTCGTGCTTGGGCATCTTGGGCATCTTTTGCAGCTTGTGCAGCTTGAGCAGCTTGTGTGGCTTGTGCAGCTTGTGCAGCTTGAGCAGCTTGAGCAGCTTGTGCAGCTTGTGCGGCTTGTGCAACTTGTGCAGCTTGAGCAGCTTGAGCGGCTTGTGCGGCTTGTGCAGCTCGTTGTTGTTGTTGCAACAAAGCTTGGGCTTGTGCTGCTTGTTGTGCTTGTTGTTGCAGCAATGTTTGAGCTTGATTTTGCCGTAAAGCTTGAGAAGCGTGTGTGGCTATAGGTGCTTGCTGAATTGTTTGATATTGTTGGAGCAATTGTTGGTATGCTTTGAATGCAGCATTGTAATGGCTTACTTGGCTTGGTCGCAATGGTGGTGGTGGTGGGATCGGAATTGTGTTGGATGGAGTGGTGGGAGTTTGAGATGCGCTTAGAGCGATGGTGGTGGTGGGAGGTTGTGATGTAAGGGGTGTCATGGGGGTAGTGGAAGTTTGAGGTATAGTGGATGTAGTGGTTGGAGTGAATGTGGTGATAGGTGCATTTGGGATGGGTGAAGTGATAGGAATGGTGGGACTAGGTGAAGTGGTAGGAATGGTAGAGATGAGCGAAATAGTGGGTATTTGAGAGACCATATTTTGATTAGCTATCATGTGTTGGTTTGATGTGGATGGTGTGTTTGAAAGATGCGATGTACCCCCTTGGTTGGATGAATTGATTTGGATGGGGTGATTTATGTTAGGGAAAGGTGGAAATTTAGGTAAAGGGGGGATCCCTAAACCAAAATATGGTGTTGACGTGGTGGGAGGTGTGAATGATTTGAAAGGTGGAAAATTTTCTTGTGCAAATGAAGAGACAAATCCGTAGGGTCTCTCTATTTCGGATGAGCTTGCTTGTACCAAAGGTCTAGACACTTGCGTGTCAAGGGAAAATGATGAGGTGGTATGGTAAGGAACCTCAGATGTATCGATAAATCCAAGTGGGTTGTAAAGTGGGTTTTGATGCGTGTTGAAGAGGGTATCATCCTCATTGATAGTAGGTTCTATGGTGGTAATGGAAGTGGTTGATTGTGGAAGGGTGTTTTGGTCATTTGGTACAAGAAGCTCATCCTCAATAGTGTTGAGAATTGATGGATTTATTTTAGCCATTGCGCGAAGAAACTTTTGTAGTTTTGGTTGTTTGAGCATCTCAAGAACTTCTTCCTCACTTAGTTCTGTTGGTGTGATGTCTTCCACCAAGACCTCTTTTTGTGGATCGTGTGTAGTGATAGTGAGGTCTGGAAGTGGTGTGTTTTGGATTTCTAGAATGTTTTGGCTTAGATCACTTGTGGTTGATGTTTCTTGATTTAACTCCATGTTCCTCTTGTGTTGTGATCTTGTTTGAACCATAAAAGAGCAAACTAGGATGTGTAAAAGATCAAAGATGTGAAGATGAAAGGTGTATGATATATGGGTGAGAATGGAAGTTTTGAATTTGTATTGAAAATCTTGATGTGATGCTAGGTACTTTGGGTTTGCTTTGATTGATGTTTAGACTTTGAATTCTGTCTTTTGAATGTTGATGTTTGAGCAAGAGATATCCCCAAGATGTTTGGATGATGATCTAAAAAAGATAACTAATGCTCATAAAGGATAATTTGATTTAGGAGTGAGAATAGGATGTGTCTACTCACAAGCTAACCAAAAGATAATCCAAATTAGTGATGGGAGAAGGATGCATCTATCCACCATTAATTTGAACAAAGTGATAATTCAACTAAGCATGTGCAAAAGGATTCATTCACACACTTGAGTTGAACAAGTTTGATGTTTGATGTTTGAAGAATTCAAAGTCTCATGTTTGAAAGGTTTTGATGTCTACCAAAGGAGCCTAGCATAGTTGTGTCAAGATTTTCTCAAAATGTTGGTGAGATGTTTATGGTTGATGATGTTTTTGATGGATGAATGTTTGTTTTGATCTTAGAATGACCCTAGTTTAGACTTTTGTTTAACAAGACCAAGGTATTGAAGAACATGTTATGCCCTAAGCAAGGTATCCAATCCCTTGAAACAATCTTGGATTTTGTGTGTAGTAAAATGAATATAAAGTGGGGTTGTCTCTTGAAGCATGTCTATAGAAATTAGCCAACAACTTTTCTCTAAAATCATATAACCTTTTGAGTCTTTGTTGATGTTGTTTTGGGCTAAGTTTCCTTTTCTTGGGTTTTTGTATCTTGATCTTGTGAGAAATCATTGAAAAGACATGTGTGGGGCTCAATTGCTTATCTTTGCTTTTAATGACTTCTTTTTACCAAATACACTTTCTTGATTATGTTTCAAACTAAAGATGTCCTATGTCAAAATTCCTTTTCTTCTCACAAAGTGTTGTGTGGGAGTTCCAAGAAATTGAGGCAAAGGGATTTCCTAGGTTAACCCTAGTTAGAGCAAATGACGATATAAATTCAAGTGATGAGAAACCTCTAAGGACATAATCCCAAGGGAAGGCAACAACACTTAAATTTGTCAAAAGGTATTTGCTCTATCAAAAGGGGTTTGAAATTTGCATGATCATGTTTAAGTGTTTGTTTGCAAAATGTTTTCGAATACCCACTGTGTTTTCAAACAAAAAATAATTACAAGCCCTATGGATGTGATAGACAATGTTTGTTGAGTCCCCACTTGGACAAGTCCAGCTACGCCTACTTTTAGCGGATGGTTAGATGCTTGACCCCATGGCTCCCCTCCACGACACTCACTTATACGGGGCAGCCAAGCACCAACACCCATGAAACTCCCATGGCATGCTTTCCATCTCTACTAAAAGCCGTAAAATTGTGGGGCGGCTTCAGAACGACCGTTCTTGCACCAACAAACAGATTAAGGATTTTGGAAATTCTAACACATAGGTTCTAGTAAGGACTTTCCGTTCGTAGGAGTTGACCAACGTGGCAAGAGTCCCCTTCGGATCCATCTTGTCGGAGCCAACCGCGTGATTATGGCGTTTAACCAAAATCCTCATTTATATCCCGGCTGGAAATACTCTTGGCTTTAGAGTGTTACCGGTTGAGTGTCGCTTGGGTGAGTACTTTTCCCCAAGGCAGGCCCTCTAAGATAAACAAAAGCGAGCAAAGACACAATCCGTAACTCGATCGATCTTTGATGGTACAAAGAAAGAGAATGTACGCGAAAATGCCCCTACTCACACTCGCACAAGATGTTCAATTTTTAAGCCCAAAATGAAGTGTTTTAAAGCAATAAAATGTATTTTGAGTGTTTCTCTTGCACCCTAGATCGCACGGCGCAAGGAGAGGATACGTACTCAAAAGACAATCACACAAATCAAACACTTGTTCGTTTTACACCCTTCAAAGCAATTGTGAATTCGTTTTAAGCACCAAATGAAATATGAGGATTGCTTGTTCAATTTTTAACCCAAAACGAAATCTAGTAAGTGTGTTCTAAGGTTCGTTTTAAGCCCTTTGCAATGAAAATGAAATTGTTCGTTTTAGCCCCAATTGAAAACTAATGTTCTAAAACGAAAAGGAAAACAATTTCGTGTAGTGTTGATTAAACACTTAAAGTGTTAAAGAACACATTGTGTTTTAAAAAAAACATTTCCCTCCTTTCGTGAAGTAGTATTGATCAAAAATTCAAAGTGTTAAAAAACACATTGTGTTTTCAAACAAGAATCCTCCTCCTCTTTTGCTTTGCATCTTTTCGCCTTTGTTCGTTTGTACCTCCTTCGTTAGTCTTTGTTTCCCTTTTGTACCTTTCACCTTTCGCTTGTACCTATTCCATAGTTGGATTGGTGTCACATGTGCTAGTGACCCTTTCCCAATCCTTGATCAAAGCTCAAATTGAAAATGCTATGAAGATGGTGGAGTGATGATAAACAAGATCAAATCTCAAATGAAGAGAGTAACCTTGCATGAAATTGTGAAGATTGTGAAGGATTTGCTTGAGGATGATGCACCTATTTAAAGATTTTCAAAATGCCAAATGTTGAAGAGGGACCAATGTGGGATAAAAAACAAGCCAATGAGTTGAGGACACTTGTCACCATGTGATTGATGGATGTATGTGCAAGATTTGGGAAGAGTGCCCAAGAGGGGGAAATTTTGAATTCAAATTTGCAATAAATTTTGAGAGGGGGACAAGAAAGAAGAGCAATAAATGCCCTGTTTGACTTGTCATGTTGAGGGAAAATGAGTTTTAATAAATCAATAAAATTGATTTATTGTGCAAGTGGCTAGGTCTAGATAATGCAAGTGGGATGTGATTAGCCTTAGATTAGGATTAGATTAATTTAATGATGATTATGCTGATTTAATGCTGATTAACTGATTTGACTTTTTGGACTTTGATAATTGATTTATTTAAATCAGAAAAGGATGGAAAATGATTTAGGATTTGATTTAAATGGCTTTTTGATTTATTTAATTAAATGGATAATGCAGGATGAAGGTTGAATGATAAGGATTTATTTGATAAATGAACTTATTTAATGAATGGATGAAAGTGATGAATTTGCCTAATGTAAGAGCTAATTTGACCGAATCTGATCGAATGCATAATGTGAATTTTGCATGTCTACAGCCCCTATGTTGACCAGTCAAAGCACACCATGATATGATAGATTATGACAACCTTGACAAGTTGTGATAGGAAGCTCAAATGATAAACAAAATGTCAAAAGTACCAAAAGAAAGCAATCAATTTCAAATGTCCTTTGCCACAAGATCAAAAGGTGGATGGAATTGATGTGGTCTGATGAGGAAGGATGCATCTTGTTAAGACAAAAGATGGATACTAAACTAAAAGATCGACATGATGCAAGATACTCGAAACTGATTGAATCCGATGATGCTAGTGAATCTCATTTGTTAAGAACCAGCTAGATAAGGAAATAAATTGAAGACACAACACAAGACACAAGAGACACGAGAAAAGATATACACACCTTAAAGACCTAGGGGCTCGGGGGTTGATCAAAGATTAGCCTTCCTATGTGAAAGTGCAGAGCCTTTGTAGTTCAAGAAAAGAACATGGACAAAAGTAGAAAGAGGACAATGGAGACAAGCGATGGGGGATGAAGACTGGATGGACAAAATCCCCAGGGGTGGATCAAATGATCAACCTTGCCTACATGAAATCACAGGGTAAATGGAGTTTGAAAAATATTGACGACAAAAGATGAGACCAAGAGACTGACATTACAGGATGATATCTAATGAAAACAAAAACAATGAGGGATCCTAGGTGAAGGCGAGAGACCAATCGCTGACACAGACAAATGACACAAGCTCAAATTGGGATATAAGCTCAAGATTACGGATAGCTGATGAGGATCGTCCAATGCTCAACCAAAACATACCAAGCATTGGATAAGTAGATTTAGATGGATAGACTGGATTGATAGGATGCTAGGATAAGATGTGAGGATAAGATGGATGGAAGCATAAAGCAACTAGGACGCAAGGTAGATAATGATTAAGCCCTTTATGAATGGTGTCTATTACCAGGTTTTCACCAAACGTACTTATCCAAGGTGCCACTAGGGGTGGTTTTCACCATAGGACGAATTATTTCTCTTTACTATTTTTGGACTTTTTTGACTTTTTGAATTTTTTTGAATTTTTTTGAATTTTTTACTTTTTTTTGGTATTTTTTGAATTTTGCAGGATAGGATAACCCAGCTGACCTTGGTGTAAAACCTTTTCAGGTGGATGATGTTAATCGACTCTTCTAGGGGCTCTCCTTTAGGTGTGGTAGGTCTATATGCCCCAAATCCATATTTTGCGGTGATGACATAGGAACCCAACCAATTTTCTTTAAATTTCCCTTTCTTGTCTTGGTCCTACTAGGTACGCTGATTCTCCTTAAGAACTAGATCACCAACATTGAATTGGCGAGGATGAACCTTCTTGTTGTAGCTTCTCTTAAGACAATTTTGATATGCTTGAAGATGATTGTATGCTTTGATCCACCTTTCGTCTAGGAGTTCCAATTGACTGAGTCTTGCAACTTGAGCATCTTCGTCACTGATGAGGTTCTTCAAAGATATTCTCAGTGATGGGATCTCGACCTCAATTGGAGAGATGGCATCGACACCATAAATGAGAGAATATGGAGTGGCACCGGTGGGGGTGCGGATGGAAGTGCGATATTCCCAAAGGGCGGGATGGATATGGAGATTCCAATCACGACTAATATTATTAACCACCTTTTTAAGGATTTTGATCAAGTTTTTGTTGGTAGCCTCCACTTGACCATTACCTTGGGGGTAATAGGGTGTGGACTAACGATGCTAAATGTGGAAGGTGTCACATACGTGCTTTACAGTATAGCTTTTGAATGGATTTTCATTGTTAGAAATGATGGTGGATGGGATTCCATATCTATAGAGAATATGGAAGAGGATGAATTTGGATATCTGAGTACCTATTATTTGAGAGAGTGGCATTGCTTCCACCCATTTGGTGAAGTACTCAGTGGTAGTGATAATGAAATTGTGGCCATCAGAAGATGGAGGGCATATCTTGCTAACTAAGTCAAAACCCCATTGAGAGAAAGGCCATGGTGCTATGATGGGCTGCAAATCTTGAGTAGGAGCATGTATTAGGTTCGTATGTTGTTGGCAAGGTAAGCACTTCTTCATGAACTCAGAATAGTCATGCTCTAGTGTAGGCCAATAGTAACTAGCTTTGAGTATCCTCTTAGCTAAGGCCATGCCATTTGAATGGGCCCCACAAACACCACTATGTACCTATGTTAACTTAGTGTGAGCTTCGGTCTCATTTAGACACCTAAGAAGGGTTCCATCATACCCATGATGATAAAGAGTATCACCTACGATAGTGTAGCGGGAAGTGTGTTGGATGAAATATTTTTGTTGGTTATGTGTAAGGTTAGGGGATAAGATGCTATCATGAAGGTAATTGTAAATATCACAGTACCATGGTGACTCAGGACCTACAATGTCACACACCATTTTGCTCTCAGGGATTTCATAAGTTGGGATTAAGAGTTGTTTGACTAGGAACTCACAGTTTGCTTGATCTTTTGGCATGTCAATTAGGGAACCAATTGTAGCCATTGCATCAGCTGCTTTATTCTACACTCTAGGGATCTGGTTGAACTGGATAGAGGTGAAATACTTTTTGAAGTCATCCACCATGTGCTTATAAGGTAATAGCTTATCATCCCTTGTTAGAAACTCATCATTAACCTATTCAATGATCAACTGGGAATCACCAAAGGCTTTCAAGTGAGCAATGTTCCATTGGATTGTGATTCTAAGGCCAGTGAGAAGAGCTTCATATTCAACTATGTTGTTCATGCATGGAAAGCCAACCTGAATGACTTAAGGATATAATCACCCTGGGGGGTGATGAACAAGATGCCTACCCCTACTCCATTGTGTGTGTATGACCCATCAAAGTAGAGTATCCATGTGGTCACTTCTGACACTATGAAGACTTCTTCATCAGGAAACTATGTTACCAAGGGATAGGCATCTACCAGGGGAGCATCTGCCAATTGATCTAGAATCACTTTCCCTTTGATTTCCTTTCCATCCACATATTTGATATTGAACTCACTCAACAACATAACCCACTTAGCGATGAGTCCAGTTACAATAGTTCTAGATAACAAATATTTGAGTGGGTCAACCTTTGATATCAACTTCACTGGATGGCTAAGCATATAGTGATAGAGTTTTTGTGAACTAAATACTATGACTAGGCAGGCTTTTTCCATCAGAGAATAATTGAGCTCATAGCCTACTAGGGTCTGACTGATGTAGTAGATAACACGTTCTTTTGATGACTCGTCATGTTGTGCCAATAGTGCCCCCAATGCAACTGAAGTAGTTGAACTATACAATAGAAGTGGCTTACCTAGAATTGGTGGCATAAGGATGGGTGGATGAGCCAAATACTCTTTGATTTTGTCAAAACCAAGCTGACATTCTGAATTCTACTTGAAGAACGTATCCTTTTTTAGGAGATGAGTGAACGATTGACACTTGTCAACCAATTGAGCTATAAACCATTGAATGGACTGTAGCTTGCCTTGAAGGCTCCTCAACTATTTTATATTGTGCGATGGAGGCATTTCCATGATTTCCTTGACTTTAGTAGGATTTAATTCTATGCCTCTTCTAGAGATGATGAAACCCAATAGTTTTCTTGAGGTGACTCCAAATACATACTTCTTTGGATTCAGCCATAGCTTGTAATTCTCTAGCCACTTGAAAATATTCTTCAAGATCATTGAGTGCTCTTCCCTTGTTCTTGATTTCCCCAACAAATCATCAACATAATATTACACTATGATGTGAATAAGGTCATCGAAGATAATTGTCATGGCAAGTTGGTAGGTTACCCCCACATTCTTGAGGCCGAAGGGCATGACATTGTAACAGAAAGTTCCCCAAGATGTGGTGAAGGCAGTCTTATGTTGATCCTCAAGTGCTATTCTGATTTGGTTATATCTAGAGAAACCATCCATGGGGGATAGCATCTTGTGTCCTACAATTAAATCAACCAACATGTCAAAGTCCGGAAAGGGGAAGTCATCTTTAGGATAGGATTTGTTGAGGTCCTAGAAATTGGTGCAAATCCTGATGTTCCCATTTGGTTTAGCAACTGGCACTATGTTGGAGATCCAATCAGAGTAGTCAATGGGCCTGATAAATCCAACTTCTAATAGCTTTTCCAACTCTTTCTTGACTAACAAAGCTACTTGAGGATGCATTTTCCCAAGTTTCTGCTTGACGGGTTTAGCATCCGAGTGGACATCCAAATGGTGTACAACTAGAGCAAGATCCAAACTTGGCATATCAGAATAGGCCCATGCAAAATTTATGACACCTTCTTTGAGAAGTTGAACAATGGTAGAGTACTCTTCTTCTGACAAAGACTTGGTTGCATAGGTGATTTTTGGATCTTTTACAGTTCCAAAATTTACCTCTTGTGTTTCTTCAATTAGAATAGATGATCGTTCAGACAGTTGAGTTCCTACAAGGGGAAGATAAATGTCCCCATCTTCCAGTGCCTCATTGAGGTTTTGACTGTTAGATATACCCTTTATTTTTACTTTTTATGAGTCAAGAAGCACCTCTGGGAGGTATTCACTAGGTGACCCTTTTTTTTTTTTTCTTATTTTTGTGGTTAGTGTGTTCATCCTCCCCCAGTCCCATAAGATTTACATAAACATCCACAGAGGGAAAGGTATCAATAGGTGCACTACCATGTAGGTCCTAGTCTATGAGTTCGGGATGGCAAAGAGATAGGCTAATGGAGAGGACAAATAAGGAGTCGAACATGGAGGAAAAGTCTATGTGATCCACGTCATTGTACACATGTATGATGGATTCTTCTTCTAGTATGTCTTCGAGGAAACCGTTGTCCACACTAACATTGTTAGATGCACTAGTTGATGGCATGGGACCTTTTTTTCTAGTGTCATGGCCTAAACCTGAGTACCTTGGTTGTATTGAAGCCTTAATAGGTTGTTTCCTTGTTCTTTTGCACCAAGGCCTCCCCTTCAATAATTGTGTTTCTCCACAAACTTAGAGGGCTGAGGATAGGTCTCTTGGAAATATTCCTTCAGAGGGGGGAGGGTTCAGGTTCCTCATGATATACCCATTGGCTGATGTCATCTTCAGGTGTGTCTTGTCTTAACCCAAGGGAGCGAAAGGTGCTAGACCCCACATTCTTAGAGCTCAAGGTGATCATCTTCTCTTCTTCCTACAGTGCAGAATGAGAAGGTTGGCCATATGTATGTGGTGAGGGTGGCATGGTTGCCACATTTAAAGCGGTATGCATTTCATACTCACCACACCCTTTGTCAATGATTTGGACCTTGGTAATGGTGGAATTAGATGTGGATGACGGAGTGGATGAGATGAAGAATGTAGGGGAGTTCTAAATTAAGGACATGACAGGTAGTGTAATACACAACGGGCCCAACCTGAATTAGAAGAAAAATTGTCTCCTCGGAATCATGCTCTGGATTATCATACACCTTGATAGTGATGACCTGATTGTTTAAGTTAGTGTGGGTGTATCCCACCCGTTTTATGAATTTTAATGTGCAAAGATTTAGGGCAGAGCCATTATCTACCAAGAACCTTTTTACTTTGTGACAGTTTATAAGGACCTCGAGATGGAGAGGGCGGTTATGGTTGGAATCAATACAAGGAATGCCATTTTGACTAAATCCTAGCTGATAGGTGGTTGAGAGATGTCCTACCAATGCTTGGAATTGAGTAGGATCAATGCCATTGGGGATGTGGGTATCCTAGAAGACTTTGGTTAAAATTTCTTGGTGCAACGGGGAAGATTTGAGCAAATCCATAATGGATATTTGAGAAAATCTAGAATGGAGATTTGAGCAGGGGTCTTTCCTAGATGATCAAGAATGTTATATTGAGAACTTATAGGAGGTGGCTAGGTGGATGTAGAGACTCCAAGAATAGTGATACGAGTGCAACAGGTTGTAACAACACACTGCGGGTCTTTTCCTTTTACATGTATCATAGACACACGTGGTTCTACTTGCTCAATGTGCATGATGATACCCTCATAATTAAATGGC
>VDFB02196596.1:0-28062 GCA_007258455.2 Sequoia sempervirens | reverse complement strand
AGTGCTTACTCCTCCTCAGGTTCTTGAGCCTATTGGTGATATTCCATATCCTACATTTACTGATGTACCAATGACACTTGTGTTCTGACAGTTTCAGTTCCTTTTGATTCAGTGCAACAATGCATACCTTGTCTTCCAGCAGCAGTTTCATGGGATGACTACTTGACAGACATTGGCAGCTTGTTTGTGGAGTCCTACATTGTAGATTTGGGAGACACATTTGATTACTTATATGTTCTCTTTGATGAAGGTGATTCTTCTTCAGTTGTTGCAAGGGAACACTTTGACCCTCCTCTACATTATCATTCTTTCAAGGTTGATGTGATTGTAGATGCATATATACAACAATTGGAAGAGGCCACTTTCTCTCTTGAGGAGACACTTGTGTCTTTGGAGCATGTTCTACCTTCATCCTTGTTAGATCTTGAGTTGTCTTTTTTAGCAAATGAGAGTGTTGTTGCAAAGGGTTTCTCACAGGTTCCAGGAAGCGACTACACTGTGACCTTTGCACTTTTCATTGCAGCTTCACATGGTTTGGGAAAGGCATCTTTTAGCATCAACACAGGGAAATTTGAGCAAATTTCAAAGACTCCTTACATTTTGAGGGTTCTTCCTTCTTCACTTGTGGATTGGGGAGACTTCACTCATGCACCTTTGGTATTGTTTCGTCCTAAGGGGAGGAATTTTGTTCAACAATTTTGGAGTAGCTTCTTCATTCCTTTTTGAGCATCTTCCATGGGTGAACATTATACATTGAGGGTGTCATGTCATAAAATTTTCACTATAAAACCCAACCAAATGCTAGGGGTACACATTTAACATACAAATAAGACAAACACAAGGGGATACATCACATTTCATTTAATAAATACACATCCACACACTAATACATTTGACTGCCAAATCCGATGAAACTGTCTAACGAAATATGTAAAATTCAAGGTTCATCGGGTGCTTGTAAAATTTGATGTGTAATTTTCAATTTTTTGAAAGTTTATCCCCGGCGTTCATCGAAATTTTGATGAACCTAACATTTGTCGAAATGTCAGCTATCATTTTTGTCAAATTTTTGACAAACATGAAAAATAGAAAAAAATCAAATTGTGGCTGACATAAAGAAAAGTGAGTTTGCACCTGATTTATTGCGACAGTGTTTTGCTCTACTTGAGA
Source organism: Sequoia sempervirens (assembly GCA_007258455.2). Classification (NCBI taxonomy): domain Eukaryota; kingdom Viridiplantae; phylum Streptophyta; class Pinopsida; order Cupressales; family Cupressaceae; genus Sequoia; species Sequoia sempervirens. The sequence goes on along the minus strand of VDFB02196596.1, from coordinate 26,892 downwards.
TAGTTTGTGGAGAACTAAGGATGATTTTCTTGGGAAAAATCAGAAAAAATTCAAGAAGATATCGCCAGGTTGAGGGTACTCATTTCTTTTTGCAGAATTCAGTTGTGAATTCAGATTTGTAGTTCCAAGTTTGAAAATCATATTTTAAAGCAACATCTCATCAAATTTCATTTTTAGAGGTTAAGGGTTTTGAGAATTTCATGTCCATATTTTGTTGTGTGGAATCACCATAAGATCACAACCAAGGAACAAATTCTTGTGACTATAATTATGTGATCCATAACTCTACTGGTCATGTGGAATAGTTGTGCTATAACAAATATAGGATGCATTCATGTGTGACCCAAGTTTAATGTGGCTATGTTGTGATAGAAATGGAGGAACTCATATAATGTAGTTAATTTAGGTTGTATAATGTAGGTTTTAATCATCATTGGGTGCATTCAGGTTGTCTCAAGTTTAATAGGTTAGGATGTAATTATAACATGATCGAAGAGTGATTACCTCTTGCTGCAATAAAGAGCCTATAACTCTGGTTGATATGTAGAGTGGTTGTGTTATATCAATTATGTAGTGCATTCAAGCACAACCCATGTTTAATAGGCTATTCTAGAGAGTGATCAAGATTTTCTAAACCTTATGAATGTTACTTGACATATATTTGCATAATCTCAAATTCCTTTAGAGGCTTTTGAAGTATCAATGTATCCTATATAGGGTTTATAATGCTTTCTTTTAATTAAAAAAAAAATGTTTTGATGTATTTCCCTTATAATTAGATAATGTGGAGATCTCCTAAATCTTCCCCAGCACACTATCCTTCTTGGCACTATATGCATTACCCAACTTATTAGGTTTTCAGCGTGACATCTTTTAATATCTTTCATGACCGTGGCTTTTAAATAGATCTTAGTCTTTGCTTTAATCCTTTTCATGGTAACCCTTGAGTTCCATAATCCACCTTCAATATCTTCTAAGAACGCTATCTTAAGCTAGACTGCATAGTATGCATATAAAGCAAGTCCTTCATACCCGCCATTGTTCCAAACCACCACTCACTGCCTTGCTTAAAATGTTGCCTCCATAAGCACAATAGCATGTTTTAAAATCATGGTTGCCAGTGATTGACCATTAAGCTCACCACTTTCATCATGAAAATACAATGAGATTTTTGTCTTCAAACTCAAGGAATTATGGAAGATAGCATTGTGAATTGTTTGTTATGTACTCTATCTCTTTCTTCTCAATTTCTTTAACATTTACTACTTTGCTAACTTCCTTTTGAAGACTAGGTATTGCACCCTCAGCTACAATCTTAAACAGCTCACCACTCATCACTTGAAGATTCCTTTCATGAGCATCCTTCTATAAAATCAAACTATTCTATAGACTTCTACTTACTACAAGGGAGTCATTGTTTCATGGTATTATAGTTCTTAAGATCCTTCAACCTTATTGACAATACTTCACAGTCCACAAGGTATTATTCACTATTCTCCCATCTTTGATGAGTCTCAAAACACTGCTCAAACATGCAATCCACTACCTCCATTATACATTAATGGCTAAGAAGAAACATTGAACCTATGATTACCACTGTTACTTCATTTGGACAGTCATTCCTTGATTGCATTTTCCTTGTCTAACACTACCAAAAGCATTTGAAAAACCCTTAAGGTCATAAAGGGGATAAGGAAACTCACTGTTAAAATCTCCACTTTACTATGCAAGGTTTGAGCTTTATTATCTTGTCAATGCTCAACCTCTTTTTGACTGTCACATCTCAAGTGTCTATCATTCTTCTTACTGTAGATTGCATTTACAAATGTCACTAAGCTACATAGTGTGTTCGTTATTGGCTAAAATCTTTAGATTGCAAGATTTTGTTATTACCTATAATGTCTCAATCTTTCTGGTATTGCAACCTCACTAATCCGCTATAGTTATTGTTTATGTTTCTACGGAGGCCTAGGGTTTGTACCCTAATCATGCTCTTACCAATGCTTATGTTGTTTTTTATTAGGGCTCTTCAATGTTGAGGGCCCTAGGATAAGCTCATAAGAAGTGACACATTGCATCTTTAACTAAAAGGATAAACTGTATTGATATTAGCAATGATGATTCTTACTTTTGCTCCTTTAGAATGGGTCATCACTTCAGTTTCTAGTATCTCGGCTACCTCCATCGTTGTAGGAAGTTTGTAATCAAGTTCAATATTCTGATTTTAGGAGTCTTAATGGTTGGAAATCATAGTAAAATAAGAATTTAATAAGTTTTGGAATTAGAATTTTAAAGTGTTTTTTGGGGTCATTAACTTTAGACTATCTTCTCTTTTGCAGGGGTGGTTGCATGCCAAAACATTTTGGTGTAAAATATCAGAATTATTAGATTATGTTACCTGTCTATGAATAAAAATTATTGGAGTGTGAGTTTGATATTTTTTGAAGATCTAAATAGTCAAGCTTGGTAAAGAAAATCATGTCAAATAATATTAGTCCAAAACAAAATGAAGAGACACTTGATAGATTGTAATAGATTGAAAGAAAGGCGTGATGGAATGTTATTGTCCTGCAATAATTGCAAGGGCTTAAAGACGGTGACCTAATTTTTAATCACAACAGCTAAGAAAAATTGTAGGCAGCATGGTCACGTTGAAGGGGGGCATGATTATCGTCCATTGGTAAGTTGTTCATTATATGTGTTTATATTGATTGAATTTGTAAATGTTTATATCGTTTTAACATTTTATATATATATATAATCATTTGATCATGATCATGGTTTATTTGTGTCAATCATTATTATAAAGGTGGGTGCCCTAGTAAAGATGATATGGATTATCACGGCCCGGAGAATGTGGTTTTGCAAGCGGATGAACATGGAGCTGTGAATATCAAAGATGAATTTAATGATCCTATGGAAGAAGATGATCATGCACCAGAAAACATAGTTGAAGATGATGGTATGAATACATTGATCCATGACACATTTAGTGGCAAAGCTGATCATGATGATCAAGATGACTTTGATAATGTTCATGATTTACCTATACTTGAGAAGGCATACGAGCCCCTTTATGAAGGCTCTGAAACAACTCTTCTCTTTGTTGTATTGTTTTTGTTGAACTTGAAGGTTATGAATGGTTTATCAAACATAGCAATCTCACGGATGTTAAGGTATGTCATATATGTCATCTTTTTTTATCTATTTTAATTGTAGTTAGTTCATCACTAGTAAATAAAGGATGAAATATGTACCATTAATATTCTTTATATAAACAAACTATTTTTTGTTGTAGATTGATTGGTGAATTTTTGTTACCACCATCAAATATTTTACCTCGCTCATACCAAAATTTATGTGCCATTATGCAAGATATCGGAATGGAGTATCAAGCAATAGATGCATGTCCCAATCATCATATTATGTATCATAAACAATGGGAATTTGCAACAAAATGCCTGGAATGTCATATCAATAAATATCAAACAAATCAATTAACAAAAAAAGTGTCTCGCAAGTTTCTTCGCTTATATTCCCATTATTCCACGCATGCAATGATTAGGTGTGAAAGCTTAGCGCAATTCTTATGGATTACCATGCAATCTTAATAGAAGTGGAGATGACATTCTTCAATGCCTCATGATTGTTTTGGCATTTAGGACATGGAGGAAAATGGCCACATCTTTTAAAGAAGAACCTCAGAATCTCGTGCTTTCATTGGGAGCGATTCGGGTGTCAATCCATTTGAGAGCTAAGATCTACTCCGCCAGGGCTCTATTTTTTGTTATCAACAATAACATTCCTCCATGGATGTCAATAAAGAGGGAGCACATAATGTTGTTAATGATTGTTCTAGATATTTGTTTACATCAATTTTCTTTTAACGTAGTAGCATCTCATTTGTCTTATTTGTTGCATAATGACTTATATTTTTTTCATTCAATAGTCATGTACATTAATTTATATATATTGCAGTAAAATGGTTATAATAATTATGTAATGTTTATGTTCATTCAACGAGGTAAGTACCAGGTGAAAGATATGAATGTAAATATCGAGCCTCTTATCGACGAGTTACTAAAGTTATGGAATGGTGTCACTATGTATGACGCCTCCGCACCAATAGGACAAAGACAAATTTCACCCATGCAATGCTTGTATGGACAATTCATGTTGCCCCAAGGCTAACACATTTTTGTGGTATGTTATAAAGTTTGACTACACTTTAACAATATTTAATTTTATGAAGTAGCTATCATGCATGTTTTTAAAATAATCTATTCATTATATATAATTATAAAAATTGACATATTTAATCCAACTATATATGATCTTGCAAGTCTTCAAAAAAAAGGAAAATTTGCATGTCCAATTTGTGGTCCAAAGATGAAATCTCATCGCTCAACAAGTTTAGGAAAGTAGGTGTTTGATGAGTATAGGAACTTCCTCCATAGAAATCATAAGTATCGAACTACTGAAAAACATTTTTTCAATGGAAAAGAGGAGACTACATCAAAACCACGAAGAATGACACCTCGCCTATGGAAGTTGGAATATAATAGAATTAATCATCAAGGTTATACATCGGATCAAATTGTTTATGTATCATATATGATGTCTTTTGAATTTATATTTTTATATTGTGTTGTGTTTATGCATATTGTAATTGACAATGATTGTCGTTAATTTGTTTAACTTATATGCTTCATGAAGGTCGTCAAGGCATTAATGGTCGGCTTCCACAGGGACTAAAAATTTATCCTAGACAATTTAGTAGGTTGTCCTTCTATGAGCAGCTACAAATTGTGCATTTATTTGATACAATGCATATCGAAAAGAATATAACAGAAACGTTATAGAAAATATTGGATGGAAGGCATGACAAAGAAAATATTGTCAAAATTTGTACTAACATTCAGGAAGCCAATCATGCAATGAAAGATGTCATTCAATTAAATAGTGATGGAGACCAAATTAATATAAGTGCCCTTCCTTGGTTATTAACAGAGCAGCAAAGCAATGCTATAAAAGAAGTCATACAAAAATTTGATTTCCCATAGGATTTGTTGTGAACATAAACAATATAATAACAAAGAAAAGTGAATTTGGATCAGGGATGAAAACACATGATTGGAATACCTTCATTAAGGTAATTATTCTGGTATATTATATACACTTGTATAATGCATGTACTTTTCAGTGTATTGTGTTTACTACTTTTGGAAAAATAATGAAAAGATCATTTTAGGCACTATCCACAACTTTGACAACAATGTCAAGCAAGTTATATATGATCTTGGAAAATACTTGAGGTAAGTAGCGAGATTTTTTCAATTTGTTGTATATATCTTATAATTGCCATTTGTTTTACTTGTTATGTAATATACTGTATATTTTTGTTAAATCTCATTAATATATTTGTGCCTTGAATCACTTGTATATGGCTATCATCTAAATAAATCCATAAAGAAGATATAAATTATTAGAAGAGAAAAATTTCTTGTCTAATTTGTGAAATGGGTATGCTCACCTTCAACATTTTTCAATGCACAAGAACACTACCCTCATACACACCAAGTTGAGGAGATTGAATTGTGTGGACCCTGCATTAACACAAGGTCAATGTGGATGGTTGAGAGGTACTTGAAATTTTTGAAGGATTTTTTTAGACAAAGAGCACATCCCGAGGGTTCTATGGTGGAGGGATATATAGTATACCAGACCATGGTGTAAATTAGTGAATATCTTCCTAAGTTTGCAACAAAGATCCATGTAGATCACATTTGGGATCCCAACTCCATTAACAAATTCGAAGGGGAGTACCTGATGGGGAAAGGTAGATTGAGGAAAGTGAGAGGCAATTATAAGATGGTCATGGAGATTAATTGGAATACATTTTACATATGGTTTTTATGTATATTGTACTTATTTAATTATTAATCTTCAATATGGATCAATTATAAATTAAGGTCATATACCGTGGTATTTAACTAATTATACATCATTTGTGAATTTCAATTTTTGGTACAGCTTGGTCGAGAGTGGGATGCACTACATTTGTACGCCACCAACAATCTTGATTGGATGACGGTATGGATTGAACAATGTCAACAATCTGGTCACGCATTAACATGAGAAGGTGTGGCTTCATTGGTTAAAGAAGCTCATCGTAATGGAGATTCCAATGTTACACAAAGGGAAATTGATTTAGCATATGGTTTAAGGGATAAACAGGTACGTATAAATATATTAATCACCAATATTATTTAATTATTTTCAAGTATATTGGTGTATATACATATGTTGAGATTGTTTTCTTTGCATACATTTGGCCAAGAATAAATATGTTTATCAACTAACAATATTGCAATAATTTTTACATGTTTGACATATTGCAAGTGAAACACCACAAGGCTATGTGGTGCAATGGTCATAAATTTTTAATCAAAATGTTGGATGGCATGAAGAAAACTTGTGATTTTGGTATAACTATAGTCTTTCAAGTGACTAATGTGTCATCTAGAAGCGACATACATCCAGAAGTCTCAGAAAATTGATACTATGGTATTTTGGATGATATTCTTGAGTGTGACTTTAAGTCCTTCAAATTAATTTTGTTCATCATCCTATGGTATAGGCTACAATTGAATGAAAATGATCCTGAGAGAACTGATATTGAACATGATAATGGATTTACCATGGTTAATACAAGGTTGATCGAGTGAGCTAGAAATGAGCCCTATGTTCTTCCAAGACAATGTGAGTAGGTATTTTACTCAGAGGTTCCAGGTAAACCAAGTTGGTCATTTGTTGTTAGACATGATCCAAGAGGAAGGCCGGTAAAGTATACTATGGTGGAAGAAGAAGATACTGAAGGACTAGAAGATGATGTAGATGATGATCAGGATCAACGATTAGTTGATGATGTCCCTGACAAAGATGTCGAAGAGGAGGAACTAGATCATGATGATGTAGGAGTTAATATTCATGAAGATGATATCCATGCGGATGATGACATTATCGAAACTGATATCGATGACGATGATGATGATATGAAATTAATTTAATGATGTACTTTTTAATGTAACTTAAAAGGTCAAAAAATTAAAATATTTCAATAGTGATGTTAACAACCTTGAAATTAGTGTGTTTTATGTTTCATATGATCATAAAAGATTAAAAAGTTAGTTGTAGAGATGGTTGTTCAGTGGTTGACGTGTATGTTGGTTCTTTTTACAATGTAACCAGGTTTGTCTTCTAATCTACCTATGGAATTGCCAATTCCAATCAAAGGCAACTCAAAGGAACTGGACCAACTGACGAGGACTTTAAAAGCCTCCTACACTTCGGGCTCTGCAAGACCCAGGAGGGTGATCCCTTAATGTGTTTACAACCTCTGCACCATTATTATAAACAACATTAACAATAGCAGATGATCTCACTTAATAGCTCAACACGAGCAAGATAATATCAACTAGAATTGCTGTTCATAGACAATATCAACTATCTAGAGCGAGATAACTAAACACAATCCATTGTATAAGATAGTCAATGATTTGCAATTTGTAGCAAGCTCTAGGAAAAGACAAACAAATATTGAACTACACTCAATAATTACAACTAGATCAAGGCCATATATCCATCAAGTAGATCAACCAAAGCATCTAGAGGTTTATAACAGATTTAATACATCGTATATAAGATCCTCTAACAATAGCTGCATTCTAACCCGTGACTACTTATCAAATCCTTATACAAAACATATCCACTTATAATCCCATTCAAGCATTTTGATTAATTCCTTAAATTAAAGCTAAAATAGATTCATACACACCACAATAGTGAGATGGATAAAACAACCCTTAGTTATTTCATTCAAAGTTCAGATATGCATGTACAATGGAGAGACATGAGCTTGAATTTTCATTTCAACTCAAATGCTAGTACTATTATACAACATTAAATCTCTATGAACTCAAAACCTGTTACATAATGACTCAAAACCTAAAGTGCATTTCTCTAAAACCATCAGACTTTACAATTCCCTTTGCAACTTCACCTAGACTCGACAAAAATTATCTAACTTGCTAACCCGCATTTCTTTGGCCTTTGAACCTTCTTCTTATAGAAATGAAGGAGTTAAACAAGCACTCCGGGCCGTAGTACACTCACACCAACACTGGAGCACCTGGTGATATTCCAAAATTTTTTACAACAACCACCACCTTGAAAAATATTCTTGTTCATCATATCAGTTGAGGAACGTTGATGCAAAAAACCACAAGAAAACCACACCGAGAAATTCGTCAACACAAAATTGGAACCGTTGCAACCGCAGCATCTGATTTGCCACCTATTAGTTCACTCCTTTTATTCCTCCTCATTCAAATATTTAGTTACCCAATTCTGGTACTCATCATCAGTCGCTAGTCAAAATTAATTACCTCATCCACCTTGGTATTATAAGGTGTGTATTTTGCCGCTACTTGATTCACATCCCTTTCAAAAGATTCCAAAAATGAGTTGGTACTAATGATTTTTTCCATACAGCTCACCAAAAAATCATAGTCTGACTCATCACAAATTGAATTGATTTGATCATTGATGGCCTCACTTGCTTGAGTCTGCCATTGTTGAAATGACCTAATTTTCCCCTGCTCATCAATTATATCAGGTAACAATGTGTTGCCCCAATCATTGAAATTCTTCACCAGCTCCCTAATCTTCCTACTCAAGTCATCTGGTAAGGTCTGAAAACATTGCAATGATTTTACTAACACATGATTAGGCTTTAATGATTGGGGCCTATTATTTATATCAAACCTTGAGGCCTTATACATGATATCCAGATCACTAGCCCTAGGGATCCAATTTTCAATTATTGGTATCGCTACTTTCTGATCCCTATCAATATTTTTTATTATTGCTAATAGAAAAGAATATAAAGAATGTATATATAGAAATTTTCTATCAACCTTTTCATTTAAATGCCTCAAAACAGTAGTAACAATTTCCTTTTTCTCTAAGAGAGATTCCTCCTCACTTTTGTTTAATGATGCCTACAATTCATCAATTTTTTGCAAGAGCTGCTTCTTTGAAGGATCAACAGAGCACTCTGTTTCTTCTTCAACTTCCTCTAAAGAAAGGGTGAGGATAGGATTCTGACTGGGAGATCTTGTTGTGGAACAATTAGAGAAGCAAGAGGCACTGACCTTGCTGTGGAAGGTAATGTACTAGTTCGTGGAGCACCTAATGTCTCCCCAATTTGCTTATACCTAAACCTCTCCACTTCAGTTTGCAACTCAAAATTTTTCTACTGCATCTTGTTGTAGTCCTCAATCAAAAGGTTATATTTTTCCATTAAGCTCTTCCTTTCAGCTTCCTCCCTTTCAATAGTCTTTTGGGCCAATTTGGTCACATTCACAGTCAAATTAGTGGCCTCAGTGGTTGAGGTCTCTGAAGCTCTCTTTATTATCAATCCTCCCTTGAAATTTGGATTAATATTAGAAACATCTACTTTTCTCCTTTGTGGGGCTAATGCCCAAATTGCCAGAGTTTCATATTCCTCACTGAAAGAAGATTTTTGCAATGTTGCCTTGACCTCTTCTTCAAAGTCTTGAAAGGGATTCTTAGACTTCATAATAGTATTAAAGGCTACTGCATCTGCAATGTCCCATTCAGGAAGAATTAATACACCAGCCTGACTTACTAGTTTTCTTCCTTCTTCAGGAGTGATGTTCTTGAATTCTTCCATTAATTCATCTTTTACCTCCTTGTCATTCTCTTGGTTTGACTTGTTAGTCCTTAGTTCTTTTCTCTGCCTACATTTATCTTGATACTCTTCTCTGCCTACATTTATCATGTGGTTGATCAATTCTTTTCCTCTTAGGGCTTGGCTCGGATGGTGGTGATGAGGGATTGTCTTCCGGTGATGATTCTAAATCAATAATTTTGATTGCCCTAGGCACTTTGAATTTTGGACTTAGTTGTGGAAGCACTTTCATAATCTGTTTTCCTTTTCTGTCCACTTCTTCTTCATCACTGCTACTATCCTTTTTCCTCCTATAAATGGGCCACCTTTTCATAGGCTGGTATGTTGGCCTTGTTTCAGTTGGTTTGGCACCTTGCTCTTATACACCCAGACTCAATTCTAAATTTACCCTTTTTTTTTCTCAATGTGCCCATAATTTCCTTGAAGTTTCCCATCAGAAAATCAATTTTCTTATGGTGGGGACTAAACTCCAACAGTGGATCATATTTTGGATCCATTTTGTGCACAACATCTAGTAGCTTACCATAAGCTATCCATATCTCTTTGTTCAACTCCTATCTATTCAAATCAAATTCATTTCTAATCAAGTCTTCAGGAAAATTGAACTCATGTACAAATTTTCTAGCTTTTATTCTTTGTCTGAAAAAAGCAAAGAAACCCTCAGGATCATGTTGTCACTTTGTTCCACACCTCAAATGGTAATCATTAAAGAAATTATCAAAATGTGTCCACCCTCCCTTTGAAAATACAAAATCAGACACCATTGTATAATCTGGGAAAAATGTTCCCTTACCCCTTCCAGTGAGGTTGTCCTCATGAATAAAACCTATCTGCCACATAACTTCTTCAAATCCCACTCTTGCTTGCACATTGTATGGCAGTATATGAGGGGCTCCTTAAAAACCATATACTCTCAAGACAGTGCTGACTGGGTATGGGATAATGTCACCCCAGTTATAGTAAACCTTCAATTTTGGCTTCCTCTCCTTTGGCCTAAGGAAATCATGTAATTCCTCAAGGATCCTAGGTATATTCACCATTAATCTAGCCCTTAATTTGGAAGCAAAATAATTATCAAATTGCACATAACTAGTGCTTTTCTTATTATAAGATAAATTTGTAGCCCATATCTGTACTGGCAATCTTTCTCCATCAACTGATTGCCTTGATTTCATCCTCTCAGAGAAAAAGTCAGCATTCTTAAACAAAAACATATGCATTAGCATAGAATACCAAAAGAATTGAGTGTTGGTATCATTGTTTTGCAGCTTTGACATCCCTTCATGCATTCTCTCAACCAAGAAAGAAGTGAAGTCATAGGTCACAGAGAAGTTAGGGTGTTGTATTTGTACCCCCATGAACATATAAGCAATGGGAATTACCGTACCACAACTGAAACCCAAAATCTGACATAAAGAATAGAAAGTGGCTAGGAAATGGTTTGCAAAACAATTTAATTTGAAAGGTTCCTAGTCACTGGGGCTGATATGAAATTTTGAACCCCCTGCCTTAGCCAGATGAGGTGGAAGCAACCTTGCTCTAAAAAAAGATTTCAGCTTTTCATACTCCTGCTTCATTTCCTAAAGGTTGATAGGAACCAAGTCTTCGTTCGGTTCACTCAAGTCAAAAATATGTTGGACCTCTTCTCTGTTAATGCTCAATAGAACCTTTCCATCATTGTCCTTGATTATCTGTGTAATAGGGTCATATCTTGTAGCCACTGTCCTAAGCAAGTCTACATCAGGGAATACATTTGGTACCACCAACTTCTCAATATCATACATCCATCCATTTGAAAAAGGGTGAGGCAAATTCCTCTGTCCATACCACAAACTGAACAATTCCAAGCCATTGAGGGGAACCCTAGCATCGGCAATGTTGGAGCAATTATACACTAACCCTTCCCACAGGATTTTCCCTCACATTAGGACCAATCCCTTCCTCCTATCATTCGTTGACAAGGGGAATTGATCCAGGAAATCATCATACAGGTTTTGTTTCAAATATTTAGTCTGGCCAGAATGTTGCTTGGGTGATGCCATCTCGAACAAACTAGGGCTTCTTTACAACGTTATAATTTAGATGGCTAGGACTAACCAGAGATAGAAAATTATAGGACAAAACACTGCAATTTCTCACAACTATAATTAAACTATAGCCCTAACACATTCATCAACAAGCTCATAGCACATCCAACTAATCCTTTCCCAAATTCAAATTCAAAATGACCGGGAGGCACAGAAAATAAACTCACAGCTTTGTTCCAAGAATTCCCAAATTCTGGCTGCAGAAACTCGCAATTCTACCTTCGGCTCTGAAACTACTTCGTGAAATAGTTGAATGCTTTGTGATATAGACCAAGTAGGAAAATTTATTTTATTGTTGATCAAATTATGCAGCAAGTGTCTCATCTGCCATTAAAGCTCAATTTCACACTGCACAAACGGCTCCAACCATATTTGATGCAGATTTAAATTTGAGCCGCCGATTCTTCAACTTGATCAAATCCTTGATGACCCCCTTCAAAACAAGCTGACACAATTGACAACACGGTGATAAGGGGCCCACCTTACCATACACTATGAAGGAAGTCCACGTGACGGTTTCCCACTATATCGCAATCCTGAAACTTTTGATCATGCGATGGCAGGCAACCGTTGATCCTAAGCATCAATGATCTCATTCCTTTAACACAGTTGCCAGCCATGTCATTAACCTTCAAGCAGATTTTCTAGTGAGATTATAACATATCCGTTGATTTAGAACATGTGCATCTCAAGAACACTTTAGTAATCCGCCCCTTAATACATTTAAAGTGGGCTAGTGTTTCCTTTACTCTTTAGGCTTCATCGGATGAGACACGTGGCGCCTACCCGTGATTTCACAATCAACCCAAGCACCATCATGGGATGGCGGGGAATGGCTCAGATCAAATGGAAGTTGGTCAAATGGAATTTCCTTTATTTGATCCCCCGGATAGGACACGTGGCACCCGCCCGTGATTTCGCGATCCTTCAATTCCCAATCATGAGATGGCGAGCACTGTTGATATCTATAGGAAATAGATCAACGGCAGCACTAAATCAACCCTTGCAAAATAAAACATTCATTAAAAGGAGAAGTGGGAATTACTAGGCGGATGACAAACAACAACATAAGTTGTTTTTTAAAAGATGAAACACGAGGCCAACCAAGACTTAGGAAATAAAACCCTGCGGAGGAAATAAAGTATTAAAATCAATGTTGGGTTTTAATTTTAATCCGGTGATGTAAGCATAAGCCATTAACCCCAGTGGTCATGTCACCAAAGGCTTAGCCAAATCCTTTCATTAAATACTAACCATGTAATGTGTAGGTTTTTTAGATTCGAAGATATGGGAGAAGATCATCTCGAGATCTTACCCCGCCAACTCGTAGACCTAAGGTGTCGCCCTGTTATTTGGCACGAGGTCAGCAAAAGGTAGATGTGTGTCTTGTATGGATTAATGTTATTGGTCATGAGGAAGGTGAATGATGCTTCATTGGATGTCAAACTGAGTTAGCCTAAGATAAACCATTTGATTTTCCAACTCTTCAGGAGATCAGCAAGCAGTATTCAAAGTTGGAAAACGGCACATGGTGGTCATTTTATTGTACAACTAGTGAAGCATTAATGAATTATTCCTTGGTTGTGTAGTCACATCGATCTCAATCTGTGTGAAGATGTTGTTGGCAATCATGAAGGGTGATCTGTGGATTCTCATGCAGCTCTAGTTAAACGATGACAGTACATATGCCGCCAAATTTCCATGTTTGCACATGCATTTTTACTAAGCATTGATGAAGGTTGCCATTACCCCGCACAATAAATACAAGAGGAATTAACTGCTAATAGTGTCATTCTTGTAGCAGTTAGAGCACTTTGTGGGCTGAGTCTAATCAAGTTTGAGTGCTTGTCTGATAAGAGAAAATGAGTAAGTCAGTAAGGAGGTCTGGTCGTTTGAGCTCACAAAAGCTCGGTCCTACTATTCAGGAAGGTGCTTTGGTTGACAAGCCCAGGCTTGTGCCCACTAGATGTAGTAGAAGGTTGCAATTCTAGGACGTTGTTGCTCAACTAGTAGATGACAAAGGCAAGTAGTCAGTGTGCTCTATTACTAGTGACGGTGGGAAAATAAGGTATGGGCATGGCTCCTCTGGATGCCAACACTCGCCCATTGACCTTACGAGCAACACTTCTGATGATGTAACTAAGATCGACTCTGACTACTATCAGTATTTAGCTCACTTCAATCACGGTCTGCCTTCTAATGAGGAAGTGATATATGTGGTGCCATTGGTTGTTAAAACCCCAATCAGATGGACTAGAACCGTATTGGGCAAGGACAAGAAAGAAGAGGAGGCTGACGGTCTACCGTATTGGGAAACAACTAGAAGTGGGCATGTATACCAGGGTCTAAGAGTTGGTAAGGGCAGGGTGGCGGGTAAATAAGAAGTTGTTGTGGTGCCTTTGTGGCAATGGTTGCCTAGTTTTTTTGCATGGATAGCGACAAGGGGATTTTGATGACAATTTGTGTTCCCTTTTCTTTTATCTTTCCCCAATTTGTTTGCCACTATGTTTTGTAGATTTAACATGTGGGAAGTTTTGAAATGAAAGTCAAATGCAATGGAGATTTTATTCAAATGAAAATTTGTGGCGAAATTACATTTGAGCCCGAAGCTTGTTGCTCCCTTGTCATATAAAAGGGAATTCAAGGCTCATTTGTAGGGAGAGAACTGATGAAAGCTCTAGCTAGGTTTTGAGTTGAATATATGGCTAGAAAGATATTTGTCCTCTGATGAGGAAGTGATATCTGTGGTGTCATTGGTTGTTAAAACCCCAAGCGAACGGAATAGAATAGATAGCTTGTTTTGAGTTTTGGATGAATATATGCAAATAATCTTAAATTGTATCTAGATATGACTTATAAGCATGCATAAGCATATAATTCTAATATATTTTCTCTCCTTATGTGGATTTGAGTGAATTTTGAATGAAATTTTAATGATGTTGTCATTCTTCTTTTAAGAATTTGTTCAATTGTGTGTCTATTTTTTTGCTTTGATTCAAGAAAATCAATTAAATGCTTAAATGGAGTCATAAGTTTACAATTATTTACAAAGGATTTGATAAGTAGTAATATATCAGAGAATTGAGCTCCATAATGCAAGGTAATATGAGTAGTCCATTCTATTAAATTCTTGGGTCATTTATGCTAATCTGTGAAATGGGTAAATGAAGCTAGAATAAAAGAATAATATGTAAATGGGTCACTCACTCACTCCCTCTATCTCTTCTAACCCCAAAACCCTTAACTCTAAACTCTAAACCCTTAATATTAGGTGTGTATTAAAACATTATAAAAGTATAAATTTTGGAGTTCTATTACGAATTGAATGATAAATGATGATGAATGGGAAAATCTAAGGCACTTTAATATTTTCAACTAAAAAGTTAGAGTTCAATTAGGATTAGTGTTCACTTAGGGTTAGGTTTAGGGTTCAATGAATGTTCAATTTGGGTTAGGATTGAGGATGAGGTTGGGTTTAATTAAGGTTATGAATTCAATAAGAGTTCAACAGGCCGGGCTAAGCCAAGGCTAGGGCTGGGGGTTAAGGTTCACTCAAGATGCCAAATTTAGTTAGGGTTAGGATTAGGAGTTCAACCCAGAGTTCAAAGTTGAAGTTAAGGCCACCCAGACCAGTGTTCACACCCTCACCAGGGCTACTTTCACTACAAGGCTTCTTGAAAGTTCAATTAGGGCTTGCTAGGGCTGGGATTATGAATCACCCAAGCAGGTTTGGGTTAGGGCTCTGTTTAGAGCTAGGCTTAGGCTTTAGTTAGAGCAGGGCTAGGCTAGGCAGAATCCACTATGCTTAGTGGTCAATACAACTCCATTTTAGTGTTCAATTAGGCAAGGGTTAGGATTCCAAACAGGCTAGGCTTCTTAACTAGGTTAGGATTAGAACAGAATAAATTTTGTGTTTAATCATGATATCTAGAATTTAGTATAATTTTTAGAAAATTAAATGATTTTGGACAATAAAGAAAAAAAATACAGAAAATTGATTTTATATAGATCTTATTTCTTAATTCTATTCTAAAATTTAATCAATAATTGTTTAATTAATACAAAATGAATATTTAATTTAATTTAATTTAATTGTATTAGATAATTAGCAAAACTAAATAGATAGACAAATATTTTATGGATTTTAAAAATTAGAATTTAGTTTAATTTTATTTGTAATGTCAAATATTAAAATTTTAGATTGAAATACTTAATTGATTTTAAAATATTTATAATAATAGATAGAGGTAGAGATGAATATGTAATGAGAGAGGAAAAGGGATAAAATAGATAGAGATATAGAGAGAGAGATAGAGGGAGAAATAAAATATAGCAGAGAGATAGGAGATGAGGAGGATATATATACATAGAGAGATGGCAAGAGAGAGATATAAGGAGATATAGAGAGAGGGGAAAGAGAGAGAGAGAGAGAGATAAGTAGAGAAAGGCAAATAGAGATGGAGAGGGAGATAGAGAGAGAGAAAGAGAGAGGGAAGGATAGATAAATGGGAAGAGAAATAAATAGATATGGAAGGGACAAAGAAGGAGATATGGAAGGGGTGGAGAGATGGAGAGAGAGGAAGAGGAGGGGGGAGGAATGGAAATATTCAATAATATAAATAAATGGAATTTGCATTTTAAATTACACACCATATTTTATTTTTTGAAAAATATGTAATTTTTTTAACCATTTTCCTATATATTTAGTATTAAGATTTTTACATCTTTTAACAATTCAATATTTAATACAAATAAAATATAGTTAATAATTTAATTAACTAGCATACCTATATTAATTAATAATATATGTAAAACACGCCGAGAGTTATCTTTATCAAGATGCCTATTGACTTGAAAAAATGCTTACATTTTCATGAATATGAATTTGGAAAGCAATCAATTTGATTTCATTATTGTTTGTGTCATTGCTTATCTCAATTCCCATATATAGGGGTACACATTGAAATTTGAAATCATACCAACTTGTCTATAACAATCAACCAAGAACAATAAATTTAAAAGCAAAAATATTCATCAATCATTAGATTTAGTAATGACAACATCAAAGAAGTATATCATGACAAAATGGCATTAACTAACTTAGATATATCCACTATTTTTTTTTCAAATGTTTGAATACATTGTTAACATTATATACATTCAAGCATTTGAATGTTATGAAACCTATAGCTTTGCAATTGAGTCTAATAAAGCTTTTCTCTTAGATGAATAATCAAACTTTGTTGTTTTTATGACTGTGCATTTAATCCTTTGTTCAAGTATATAAGTCTCTTTTTTCACTTGAAGTTTAAATATGTATCTATTGAAAAGGACCTTTTGTATAATGTGTGAAAAATTAACATCATCTTGTTTTTCATGCTTCAAAATGTTCAATTCTTTTGTTGTTACACCCATAATTTCTTCTGCCACTTCTTCAAAAGTTGTAATCCAAGTGAATGAAGTATGGTCTTGCACTTTGCATTGAAGTATATATTTATAATCACATTCAGGGAAATTTTTATCACATCTTCCAAAATACCACTAACCATTAAATTCATTAGTGTTTACCTTCTTTTTGCAGTGCCTATCTCCAATTTTCAAGGGGCGTGTTGTATAACAAAAATTTTCTACCTTAATGAAAGATAAGGTAGCTTTTATCACTATCCAATAAGGTTTACTGTAGTCAAGTAAGGTCTCTCGATCCTGTATTTGTGAGATACTAGGGTTAGGAACAAATAGGGTTTAGGTTAGGGTTGGGGTTCAATTAGGGCTAGAGTTTAATTAGGGTTAGATTTCAATCAGGGCTAGAGTTTAATTAGGGTTAGGGTTAGGGTTAAGGTTAGGGTTTGGGCTAAATCAAGGTTAAGGTTCAATTAGGCTAAGTGTTCACTTAGGGTTATTGTTAGGCTTAAGATTGGGGTTAATAGTAGGGTTGGGATTTAGATTGGGGTAGGATACCAAAAAATTGTTAAAAAGATAAGATAACATAAAATTATAAATGAAATTAATCATATTAATTTCTTCATAGTTAAAAAGATTATGGATCTTTAAATATACATATATAATAATCTTTAAATCTTTATTTAAAAAAATATATATTATATTTTATAAACTTATACATTAAATTTTTTAATATTTAAGCTATACTAAAATCTAAGATGTTCAATATTGATTATTATTTTTAAATTATAATATTGATTAAAGATATATAATTATATTTATAAGATTTAAATTCAATAATGAACTTAGAAAATATTAAATCAATCAAAATTGTTTCTATTATCCAAAATACTATATAAGTAAATTATAAACTATTCTAATATAATATTTAAATTTTCTATTTCAAATGTTAAATAATTCTAATGTTAAATTTTTATAATTAAAAACTTACCTTTTAATGATGTTAGTAAGTTTTTTAATTAAAATTAATTTTTCAAGCATATTAACATACCTAGATATATTCACTAAAATCTATTATCTATTATTGATTATGTAATTTTGTATGTATAATATATTTTAAAAAAAATAAAAATATATTTTTGAAAAAAATATATATATTTAAAAAATTAAACAATATATTTTTTAAATTAGAAATATTTTGAATGTATTCAACTATCAAAATATGATTTTTTTTTAATATACCATTAAAATCACTAATAAAAAATATTAAAGAGTTTATATATATATTTTTTTAATATATTAAAAAAATGTTTTATATTATAAATATTTTATAAATAATTTATAAAATATTTTTTAAATATATTAAACAAAAGATATATAAAATTTTAACCGCTGTATGTGGGCTCAAAAATAAAAAATGTGAGGGTTACGAATTAGGTTATTTTCTGCATGGAAGGCAGGCTGCTGGCAGGCCATGGATGGGCATACCATTTTGTATGTTGCATAGCCTGCTCCTGACTTGACTAGTTGCCCTAATTTCTCCGCTTTTGCTCATTTTTAATGAATTTCCCCACTTTTGCTCATTTTTAATGAATTTCCTCCTAGCCTTGTCAAATATTTCATTTTAAATGATTTGCTTTGGAAGTAATGAAACATTTAAAATATATTGCACAAAAATTTCCTCGGGCCCCACCTTGTACAATCCACATGGCACCTGACTGTGATTTCGCAATCAACCAAAGCACCATCGCGGGATGGCGGGGAACGGCTCAAATCAAAGGATAGTTGATGAACAATCATGCAAATTTGATCCCCCAGATGGGACATGTGTCACCTGCCTGCAATATCGCCATCCTACAATTCCCAATCACGGGATGGCGGGCAACCGTTGATCTTAAAGGCATTTTGATCGACGGTCAAATATTACATTTTAAATGTTTTTCTTTGGAAGCAATGAAACATTTAAAATATATCGCACAAAAATTTCCATGGGCCCCACCTTGTATAGACCACATCGCACCTACCCATGATTTTGCGATCAACCAAAGCACCATCCCGGGATGGCGGGGAATGGCTCAGATCAAAGGACATTTGATGAATAGTCATGCAAATTTGATCCCCCCGATGGGACACATGTCGCCCGCCCGCGATATCGCCATCCTACAATTCCCGATCATAGGATGGCAGGAAACCGTTGATCTTGAAGGCATTTCGATCGACGATAGCACAAATTTCATCCTTCTGAAAAATAAAACATTCATTAAAGGGCAAGGGGACACTACTAGGCAGATGGAAAATAATGACATAAATTTTTTTAAAACCATTCAGTACAGGGCCAACCAGGACTTAGGAAAATAAAACCCATGGAGGAAATATTAAGACCAAAGGGACCAGGCCTGACGGAACGATGGGGCATAAGATGTTTTTAAAACCCTTCAAAAAAGGTAACGGCGAAATAGATCCTGACCAAGGCATTAGGTAAACACAAGGGTTTAAGATGAAGACAAAGCTAAAACCCCAGCCCTAAGAAGTTTTCCAACACCATGAAAGACCAATGACATAAGGCAGGGCATGAGTGAAACATTAGGAACAAAATTTGAAGTTCCATCAGTACAAGCATTGGATAATTTTATATTAATAGTTTGTCCTCTCACAAATATAAAAGGTGAGCACAATAAATAACATGTATTTTCCCATTAAATGTGAAGGATTTTCAAAAAGTTATAGTGTTCAACTATTGGTCCATTTTTGTTCAATATAAGTTGTATTTTAAATCATTGTGTTGTTTTTAAAACAACAAATAGATTTTTGTGTTCAACTATTAGTTCATATGTGTTGAATATAAAAGGTAGATATATCAAATATTTATGGTTATCAATAAGTATTTGGTCCACTTAGGTTGTACATTAATTTTAATTTTAAAAAAAATATCATATTCTACAAGCAACAAATGATATTTTTTTGCTTCAACTATTGGGGGTTCCATGATTAAGTTTTGGTCGAACCTTTAAAAAGTCAAATTTTAGACACTTCTCAAAAGATCTATCGATGTGGCAAGTTGCATGATGAGTCACGCCTCCAAACCTTAGTTATAGATAAATAAGAGACTAGTCTACATTTCAAAAAAAAATGAAGGTTCTACGATATTCCAATCAATTGCTACATGCTAAGAAAGTTAGCATGCACGACTACTGGGCCCTCTCCCCTAAAGGAATAAGGGGACATCACTAGGTGATCACAAACAATGACATAAGTTGTTTTAGTGAGGGAACACAGGACCAACAAAAGACTTAGGAAAAATAAAGTCAAAAGGAAATAAAATGATAAAATAAAATGGGGCCCAGCCTAGATGAAGCGATGGGGCTTAAAGTCATTTTAAAACCTTCCCAAAAAGTAACGGCCAAATAGATCCCATCCAAGGTGTAAGATGAACACTAGGTTTTTACATGAAGACGAAGGTAAAACCCCATCCTTAGGCTTTTCCCAAACACCATAGATGACCAGAGACACAAGGCAGGATAAAATAGAACACAAAGAACAAAACTTTGAATTCCATCACTACCCATAACCCTAAACCCTAAACCCTCTGCCCTCTATGTTTAACCATCTACCCCTTATCTCTCTCCCACTCCCTCCCTCTTTCCCTCTCTCCCTCAAGTCTCACCCTCCTATTCTCCCTCTCTTAGGTCTCTCTCTCTCACTCACTCACCCATTCTTATCTGCCTCCCCTCCACCCTTAACCCTCTACCTTCTACCCTTTTACCCTTAACCCTCTACTTTATATCTCTCTTCCACTCCCTCCCTCCCTCTCTCTCTCATCACTGAATCCCTCTATCTTCTCCCTCTACTCCTTAACCCTTAACTCCTAACCCTTAAACCCTCTCTACCTACTCCTTAACCCTCGCCTCCCTCCTACCCTCTCCTCCTCTAGGTCTTCTCTCTACTCACTCCTCTATCTCCCTCCCCTTATCCCTAAACCCTAAACCCTTAACCCTTAACCCTAAACCCTCTACCCTCTACCCTTAACCCTCCCTCTTCCTTTATCTCTCTCCTACTCCCCTCCCTCTCTCTCTCTCTCAATTCCTCTCCATCCCACCCTCATCCCTAAACCTCAACCATAAACCTCTAACCCTAAACCCTACTCCTCTACCCTTAACCCTCCCTCTTCCTTTTTATCTCTCTCCCACTCCCTCCCCCTCTCTCTCTCAAGTCTCTCCCTCCCTACCCCCTCATATCCCTAAACCCTCAATCATAAACCCTAACCCTAAAACCCTAAACCCTCTACCCTCTACTCCCTTAACCCTATCTCCCTCCTGCACCCCCTCTCCCTCTCTTAGGTCTCTCTCTCACTCACTCACTCTCTATCTCTCTCTCCCCTTAACCCTAAACCATAAACCCTAAACCCTTAACACTTCTTGTAAACCCCACCCTCTCTACCCTTAACCCTTCCTTTATTTTCCTCTATTCCCCTCCCTCTTCTCTCCTCAAGTCTCCCACCCCCTTTTATCCCTAAAACCCTAAACCCTAAACCCTAAACCCTTAACCCTCAAACCCTCTATGCTCTACCCTTAACCCTCCCTTCCTTTATCATGATCCTGCACATACCCAGGTCTAAATCAGGTAGTTGTTATTGCTAAGGTGGATCACTCCTTTCTTTGAAGTCCATACACTTATGATTGGGTCAAGTGTTATTTTCTTTAGAAAATTCCTATTGCATTTTTTATAGGTTAATTATGATTTGATTAGATGGGTTATGAAGCACTTATTTCAAACAAATATCTTTATGAGAGAAGTATATTGGCATGAAATTAAATATGATTTTTATTCCAATGTAAAAACTACAAACAATGGAAACAATTCTTTCAACACATAAACTATTATGTAGTAGTCAATTAAAATGAAAAAGCTTACTCTATATTAGTTAGGATACACAACTAAGAAAATGATCTAAAGTTACTTATTCATCCTAGAGGAACTAAGTATATAGTATACAAAGAAAACCAACAAACCCACAACTACCCCTATTTTGAAGGAGTTTAGTTTTCTCCCCTTCCCGATCTCGCTAATATTGTCTAATTATTTTAAAGAGATGAAGGGTCATAACACAACTTTATTCAACCCATTAAATAGCTTGGTTAATGAAACTTGACAAAAGCAACAAAACAATTTTTACATTTGGAATTTCATGTTGAATGAAGAGTGGTGACAATAATCTACTTATAGTTTAATAAAACACTATTTTTATAAGAAGGCTTGACATTAGAAAGATAAGTGTTACTTATAGTTTAATAAAACACTATTATAGTTTTACCAGCATATACTATTGTATGCTTGCATGGCTTCTTAATTAATATATGGGGAGAGAAAGAGAGAGAGATAGAGATATATGGGAAGAAAAAGAGAGATGGAGATATATGGGAAGAGAAAGGAAGAGAGGTGGAGACAGAGAGTCGATGGATAGGAGGAATAGGGAGGGAGAGATGGTGAGAAATAGAGAGGGGGATATAGAGAGGGGGAGGGAGAAAAAGGGATATAGATAGAAAGAGATAGAGAGAGGAGTGAGAGGGAGATAAAAAGAGAAATAGAGATAGAGATATAGAGTAGGAGAGATGGAGGGAGAGATGGAGTGAATGAGAGAGAAAGGGGGGCAAGGGAGAGATAGCTCAATAGATAGAGGGGGGAAGAGGCGGGAGTGACATAGATAGTGGGAGATATAGAGATATAGAGAGCGACAGGGAGAGTTATATCAATCACCCTCTCTATATCTCTATCTATTCATCCTTATCTCTCTACCCCTCTCTATCTCTTTGTATCCCTTTCTATTTGTATGTTTGTCATTATCTCCCTCTCTCTCTATATTTTCTTTCCTATATTTATCTTTGTCTCCTTAAGTGTGCAATGGGTACATTGAAGAGGTCTTGAAAGGAGAATTATTTCATATCTTTAATCACGGCATGCTACCTTGGAGCATAACTCCCCAAGGACAGCCATCCTTGAATGTTGGGATACGAAACAACCAATCAAAATTTAGTTTCTCTCTATATTAATATATATTAATATTATATTAAATATATATTATACTAATTATATTTTTATTATATAAAAATATAATTTTATTATTAATTATTAATTATACTGTTGAATAATTATATTATTTATTATGTAAAATATAGCTAATATATACTTAACTATATTGTAGAATATTAAAACCTAGCTAAATGGCGCCAAAATTTTGAACTTAATTAACATACTGTAAAAGCTAACGAAACCAGGTTGTAGCTCATCAAATTGGAGAAGTGAAAGGTCAATGACAGTGTCGAGGAATAGTTTGGAGTTAAAACAAGGTCAATACCAGCGCAGGCGAAGAGTTTGGAGGAGTGTTCAAACAAAGTCAATATCAACATTGAGGAAGAGTTTGGAGGAGTGAAAACAAGGTCAATACCAGCGCCGAGGAAGAGTTTGGAGTTAAAACAAGGTCAATACCATTGCCGAGGATGACGTTGAGGGCACTCAGGGAAAATCGATGACCAAGGGGCAATGAGTACTATAAGTTTGGCACCCCCATTCTCTTTAACCTTCAATTTTCATGCCTAGTTTCCAAACATCTTCTCGTGCATTGGCATCCCCATTCTCGTAAAATGGTATAAGATAAGACAAAAAAAAAATAGCTTATACAAAACATATCCACCTACAATCCCATTCAAGCATTTTAATTAATTCCTTGAATTAAACCTAAAACAAGAATCATACACACCACAACAGTGAGATGAACGAAACAACCCTTGATCATTTTATTCAAAATTCAGATATGCTTGAACAATGGAGAGACATGTGTTTGAATTAATCATATCAATTCAAACGCCAGTACTATCATAAAACATCAAATCCCCATGAATTCAAAACCTACTACAGAATAACTCAAAACCTAAATTGCATTTTCCCTAAAACCATCAGACTTTACAATTTGCTCTGCAACTTCATCTAGACTAGACCAAAAATATCTAACTTGCTAACTTGTACTTCTAGCCTTGAAATACTTCTTATAGAATAAGGAGGAGAAAACAAGCTTCAGGCCAGAAAGCACACGTGTCACTAGCCAATTGGACCGCCTTGTGATATTCCAAAAATTTGTTACAATAGCAATCTCCCCAGAGAATCTTCTTGTTCATCATGCCTGCTAAGAATGGTTGATGCAACAACAAAAAACTTTAAGAATTTTGTGCCTAGACTGTCACCAAAAAACAAAACTAGAATCTGTTGTAACTGCAACAACTAATTTTTCAACCATTAGCAACCTACTCCTTTTCACTCTTCCTCGCTTAAATATACATTTAATTCCATTTCTAGTATCTACTGGGCTTGGCCAATCAAAATTGATCACCTCATTCACCTTGACAGTATAAGGTTTTTACTTAACTGCCACCTGATTCACTTCTCTTTCAAAGGACTCCAAGAATGAGCTGGTGCTAATGATTTTGTCCATACAGCTCACCAACAAATCATTATCTGAGTTACCCTATTTTTTAGGGTTTTGTAGTCCAAACATGATATAAAGTGGCTCTTACACTTTTGTGATTACTGGAGCTTGTGTAAGAGGCCCCATGGATACTCAAGCAATTGTAGGATGCATGAATAGGCTGCACGATGAGAAAATAAAGAAGGTATAGTTAAGGTCCTCAATAGTTTTGTGAAGAAAAGCATGTGAAATGAGGAGGTTCAAGCCTAGGTTTCAACAAAACATGTGTATGGGAGATCTAATTTTATGAATTTTATCCATGTCTGCATCTAATGGGTTGTTTCAACACTCAATATAAAATGATATACATACACACACATCACGCACATATACATATGTATAGCATGTATGTATATGTATTTTTAAATGTAAAATGTAAATGCAATTACCGATGCTCTCCTATAGAACAATAAATGCAACATATCATTAAAGAAATCTATATCTATGTATATATAAATGTGTATTTCTAAATGCAAGTGTAAATGCAAAAGCATATGGTTTTGTAGTGTTATGATAACATATCCATAAATTAATGTAATTGAAATTCTAAAGTCTTCAACACATATAATATGAACGCATCAAACTATTAAAACTACATGAGAAATAAATAAAACAAGAAATGCATATGTCCGTGGTATTTGTAAATGGTATAAAATAAATAAGAATAATGAAAAATTATAAAAGAATACAAGGAAAGGTCTCCTCCCTTCTTGGTAGTGATAACCTCCTCCCACAATAATCTTTAAAATTATGAATAGAGGAATATAATCTTTTGAAGAACTCAAAGTTGATTCTCTCCTACCTGATGCAATTAGTCATTTTATCCTTACAAACATTTATAGTGATTACTAGAGGCACATAGACCAATTATTCATAATAGAAGAATTTGATCATACCTTTCCAATGATGGCATTATGAGAAAACCTTAGGTTAAATGAATAATTCCTAGCTAAGTTCTTTAAATAATGTCCAACCGTATAAGAGAAGACCGTTGCTATGTGTACCTGGATACCATGGAGAAAGGCTAGTCTTGGGCTCTTTCATCAATCATCCTACCTTAAAACATACCAAAACTCTTCTAGCAATTAGACATAGGAAGATTTAATATGACTTAAAAAAAATTTATTGCCAAAGCGTAAACTTATGATGACTTTAACTAGGCCTAGTACACACTCCCTCCCCCTGCTAACCACTTAGACATATGGAAATTCCACTGTAAATCTCCATAGTTTTAGTCATGTAGGTGTCCAATAAACCACTTGGTGGTGTTTCCCTTCAAGCTTATTTTACTTGAATGAAGAGAAAAAGTCCTTTGATTACAATTAGAGAATACATTGAGGTCTTGTTGTGTAATTGGTGGACCATAGTCACATTTAACACTTGTTACAAAGTTTGCGAGTTAAAACATTGAGTAGATTTAATTTGTGATGGACACATTTGGACAGTAGTAACAATAGCTTGCAATCTATCAAGACTTGATTACCTTATAACATGTGAAATTCTAGCGATGAAATGATAGATTAATCATAATGTCACCTTGGGATCACATCACCATGAAAGAACTTCATCCAACATCCTTATGAGTGTAGGTACCACCAAATAGGTATTTTTCTATATCTATTTTCCTCAGTGAGGGAAATTCAGAAGAGAAGAGGAAAGCCAGGACATGTAGTATGTCTAAAAGAGGGAGATCAACTAGAGGTCAAAGATTAGAAGAAAAATTCCATAAACCATGGAATTTTTTCAATAAGGGCCACATTTTCATGATGATGAGAGCATAGGTAATGCCTGAGGTGCCTTGAGGTACAAACATCTACGGAAACAACAATGGGTACCCAAGGAACTCTCAAATAAACACCAATTTTGTGGTCAATCCAGAGGATATATAGCATAGCACCATCGTCATTACATTATTTGGGCCTATTTTGCATGGACGGCATAAAGGTTTGTTACGACAAAGTTACTGAATTGATGAAGTATGTTGGACCCTTTTACAGTTACAAACATTGGATGCAACTGGTTCGATATACACGAAGTATGCGTAGGTATGCACTGTTAGCAAATTATATAAAACTAAAAGATAAGGATGAAAATAAAGGAGTGGCTATACATTG
>VDFB02196594.1:0-33787 GCA_007258455.2 Sequoia sempervirens | reverse complement strand
GAGATGTGGTTCATGTGAGGACACGTGGCATAATCCATCTATTACATGTGTTGCTCCCACTCACACTTGGGTGGTTGAGTTTCACACCATCTTTTGGCCTTATATGCCACCTCACAAAACCACTTATCTGTCTCTTTTTGAGTAGGTTATGCCGCCTATTTAAGTATTTTCCAAGTAGGCATAACTCCCACCTAATTTGGTTATTTGGGAGTTATTACCCCTCTTGGAATTATTTGCCCATATTCTACTATATATTCTGCACTCACCTCTCCCTCCTATCTAGTTCAGGTCTAGTTCAAATCTAGTCCAGATGAGTTCATATTAACTCAATCAATTCAAGGGAGAGTTGAGGCATATTGTATCATTTAGTGTGTGATATAACATCATTTTGTTATTGCACTATATTCCTGCATTTTATCTCTTGCTGCTCTCGTGTGGAAGGTTTATCTTGGTTTTGCAGGTGATCCTGGGTGCTCGAGTTCATCAACAACTCTTACATTGAGCTTCTTCAATTTGTATGGTCATTTTCATCTACTAGGTTCTCCTTTTTCATGAATAGAAGGAGGAAGGGGACACCTAGGCATCCTAACATCCTGAGCATTAGAAGGAGAGAATGATTGTTCACGTGGAAGGAGAATGTTCAAGTTAGGAGGAGGATTCAAGATCATTGTACTAGCATCTTGAAGTCTCCTTTGTTGAAGAGGATGTCTATGAGGATGAGAAGGATCTTGATATCCTAGTCCTATTGTGTTTGCTTCGGTTGGGTTTTATTCCATAAACTGATGAATGTCATGTTCATGTTTCATGTCACAACCTTGTTTACTCAAGATAGTGAAACCATTGCCATATGTTTCTTCAAGGTTTATGGAAGTGTTTGTGACTTTATGAACATAAAAGGGGTTTGAATGTGTTGGGTTATAGGAACTAGATCCTATTGAGGGAGGAACCATAGGTCCATCATTGATTTTAGGATGTAAATATGCAAAGTGATCAGGAGGTGCAAGATGTGGAAGATCTTGTGACTTCATGGAACAATAAAAGGCTACATTGGCTTTAAAGTTATTAAGGCAGTCATTGTAGAACTAGTTCATGCTAACATCATCTTCTCCAATGATGTCTACATTACGAGGAGGACAATCATGAGGAGTTGAAAGAGAATGAGGTAGCTCAACGCCATTAGGGTCACATCCAAAGGAACAGTTGGACATGCCTACCAATGATTTCAATGAATGCAAAAACTTATTGAAAGAAAATGCCATTATACAAATAAGCTAATGTGAAATAAATGAGAATAATAGAGATTATAGAAAGTATGAAAGAATGAAGGAATAGTGAACTAGAATGCAAAAAAATTCCAGAAAGATGTGTGAAATACTGTCTAAAAAGTGTAGAGGGATTGATTCGCCATGGGTGGCGAATAAGTCCCATAATACAATTTTTTTGTGTGTTTTAGAATTTTGAGGATGATTTAAATTTTCTACAAAATGGAAGTATAGATGCAGAATGTAGTTTTTTTTTTCAGCGAAATGCAATGCAAAAATGAAATCTAAATGAAGTTTTCATTTATGCAATATGAAAGTCCTAGAATGCAATAATAAAATAATGACCTAACTAAATGTTGATGCAAATTTAAACTAGGATGCAATATGACAATGAAATCAAAATTGAAAAGTGTTCAAAAGTCGGGTTCACCAAAATTAACCATAGATTTTTTGGTCACTATGGACAACTCTAGCTCTTCTAGGGTTTTTCACCTGAAAGGAGAGAGATAGGACCCAAAAATGCATGGGGTTCATTCAATTAATGTTATTTGTGATGTTGTTATGCCTAAATTAAGTAATATAAATGAAATTAACTAATCTAAATGAGGGAAAACGAATGCAAGAGTGCAATTTAAGCTATGTTTGAAAACACATTGTGATATGCATAAAATGAAGAAAATGGAAGAAATATGCAGAATAAAAAGAGAAGGGATGAATCTGAGTGCACCTAGATGAATTGTGATGATTATGGAGTATTCTAGATGTTGATGAAAATTACTAATTTTTCACAGTGGGACTCATTCACCTAGGGTGGCAAATCGGTCCTCGTGGTGAAAAAGTGTCGAAAGCTAGTTTTTGACAGTTAGGATCTGAAATCTAACAAAACTCAGATTTTCAATCCTAAGGTGTGACTCATTTTCCACTAATGGTGAATCATTCCACTCCCAAAATTCTAGAAAATCAGAAGGCAACTCTGCAACACCAGATCTAGAAATGTCTGCTTGTCGAGTTATCGAAGTCAATTCTGTAAGAAATAGACAAAAAATAATCTTCAAGCATGAAATATACTTAAGTTGACTTGGAAATAAATCTTCAACACCTAATAACCTATCAAATCTACAAACAAAGAGCTACGAAAAACCATGGAGTAGGGGAAAAATGATTAGGGTTAGTGAATAGGGGTTTTCCTTGGTCAAACCCCACTTTTGATAATTAAACCCTTGTAAAGATAATGAAATGCAAAGGAAAGATAAAATAACAACATGTAAATGCTATTAACTCACCAAACCCTTGATAATGCAAGTCTAAGTTGTCAATGGATGCTTCAAAGTGCTTGAATGTTGCTTGAATTGATGTTGTAATATACTTGAATGCTTGTATGAAGTAGCTTGAATGAATGAGATGTGTAGGAGATTGAATACTTGAATACTTGAATGAGGAGATGTAAAATGAGATGAAAAATTCCTATTTATACAATCTTGTGTCATATTTTACAGTTCATACCTCATCACAGGTCGACATCAAGTGATTTTTAATAAAATCCCTAAAAGAAATTTCAAATATTTTTAATTTGGTGCCAAGGGGGACTCATTCGCCACCCATGGCGAATGGGTCCCACCTAGGACCTAAAAAAAAAGTGTCAAGGAATATGTTTCATTTAATGTTGTTTTTCAGGATAATATCCAAGAACACACTTAATAGAAGCATATGAGGGCATGAAGGGGTCAATTAAGTCATACGAAGAGATAAATAGTGAAGTTGTGCCTAGGAAAGTGTGAAATTTTATTACAAGACTTTACAACACTTCAAAATAGGACTTGATGATGTGTCAAAAGATGCTTTTTAGGTGAATTGTAATGAATAGAGTCTAGAATAATGTAGAAATGTCTTACAACACTTCACAACACCTTCACAAGACAACATTATTTGAATTTTAGTACCTAAATATGTATGTTCAAGCCATGTTGCAACATAAAATCAAAGAAAACCATATCAAATACCATGAAACAAGACCTAAAAGGCCATGAAAATGAAAAGGGGCCATTTGTCTATAGCACACAACCTTTTTATGAGGTTTCCATCAATACTTATTGTTCCTTTTCTACAAATATGTACTAAATTATCATTTCCAAGCTTAACAATGCTTCCATTCCACTTCAAAAAGCTTGATAAACTTGATCATATCCCATGTGATGTGGTTTGAGAAACCAGTATCAATCACCTAGGAGTTTGCCTCATATTTTTCCTGTAAATTAGTACACAGAAAACTCAAATATTTAGCTTTATCTTCAGTGTTCCTAGTAGACAAGAATAGGATTTCATCTTCATTATATGGATCACTACATTCATCATCCTTTGAAGAGAAAGAATCTTCCTTGGAGTATAGACTCTTCTTGAACTTATTTCTTCTAGTATCATTATTTCTCTTTTCAAAATGTTTTAAGGGACATTTAGAAGCAAAATGACCAAGCTCTCCATGTTTAAAACATTTGAAAGGTAGCTAACCTTTATACTTTTCGATACCCCTATTCAAATTTCTTACAAAGTTTGATTTTTCTTCATCAATGTCACTATGATAATAGGATGCTTCACACATTTGATTTATACTAGATTTGAAAGTTTCTTCCTTCTATGGGGCTTCAATGTCAAACTATCTCACTTAAAATGTAGTATGGGCAACATATAATTTTTCCATTGGAAGTTTATTTAAATATTTGGCTTCATCAATAAAAGATACTTTAGGACTATAAGCTTTAGGAAGAGATATTTGTACCTTTTTAACCTCCATTGATTCTTTTAGATTTTCATGAAGTCCTCTGATTGCATTGACTACTTGATCAACCTAGAGTAAATACCCAACAATATCTTCATCATCTAATACTTTTAGGTTCTCAAACTTGGATTTATTGATCTACAACTGGGAATTCTTTAATTTGATGTCTCCCTCATAGATGCCACTAAGCTTATCCCATACCTCACTTTCAAATTTTTAGTGCATTACTCTTATAAGATTCAAATTTCCTATCCCACTCAAGATAATATTCTTAGCCTTTACATTATTCTCATTAGCCCTAACTTTTTGTCAAATCTGTTAGAGGAGTAGGAAAAATAGTATAACCATCCTTTATTGATTTCCAAATAGAACACCTTAAAGAAGACATATAGTTTCCATTTGAAATCAATAGAAAGGGAAACTTGTTCGATTAAACCTAGGCGCCTTGTGAGACCCTTCTTATGACATATTGGATCTTCCTCAAGCTATCAGGCTTCTCGTAAGGAACCAATATCTAATGCCAAATTTTTAACACATTGGAATACTAATGTTGGGGGATGAATTAGTATTCTATCAAATCTAAAAACCTTCAAAACAAACAAACACTTAAAACTGTATTCCATCAACATGAACTTGAAAGATTAAAAAATGCACATCATAATACAACACTAGATATATGTGGAAAACCCCACAGGGGAAAACCATAGTGAGCAAATATTCTAGGAGGTACTATCCTAATCCAACCTCACAATATTAATAACATTTAGAACAATGTTTTAGGGCTATAACCTAATTAAGCTACTACTCCTTGATAACAATTTTGTGGAAAGTTCCAAGGAAGGTACAACTCCCTGATTACACTTTTTTAGGACTACAATGCAAGGACGATATAACTACTTGAACTAAAAACATAATCAAGAAAGATTAAAGAACGAAAATCATTCTAATGATGTTCGAAACTAAAAATTAAGCCAAATCCTTTTGATGATTGCAATTCTTATTTGTCACTTCTCTTTAGATAAATTCAATTCTAATTTTTCTATTCTTCAGATATCTTCTATGCAGCATAGTAGTGCACTAATTTCAACAATCAAGAAGTTTTTACTTTGGATTATTATGTCCAATAAATATTTAAGTATGCTTCTTCACTTCCCTTCTATCATAGACATATGATCAAAATGAAACCATACAGGATCAACCACTTTTGCTCTTTCTCTTTCAGTCTCTTACATAATTGGACCATAATTCATCACTCCATGCCACAACCTAGATTAGTGAGGTTTACAAAATATACATGCAGTTATATTGATTAAAATTCATGTGTCAATCTAAAATAAAGAATATTACATTTGTAAGTTGACCAAAGATAAAACAATTAATCATGAAACATGTAGAGGGTAAGAACCAAAAGATTACACAAAATAATGAGAAGAGGAACATGACTCACATGGATTCCAAAACACAATTAACCTCATCCAAAACTATATTCAAACCTTTCTTTTTCTATAAACATCATTAGCATGCATTGCAAATTTAAATTACGTCAATCATAAGCAAGAAAACATGTAATTTGTAGCATGTTAGTCATTACACCCTTGGTAGTACATGCCAAAGATAAAATGTGATTTGTGCACCTCCTAGATGAGTCAAAATGATCCATACAACATCTTCATTTACTCCTTAATTTCTACTCACACTTGAGCTTGTGGGAGACACCATCAATATGCCTTAGTTTACCTCAACAAAAATATATTTTCACAAAATGACTTGAAACATCTACGTGGTATTTTTAAAAAGAACTATCTTCAAGAACTTCAAACCTTAGACACTATGAGACATGTGGAGTATCCACAAAAACTCATAAAACTAAATTTCACAACCTTTATAGTGGTGAAAGTAGATATAAATTGAAGCCAGACACTAGACAACATAGTCCTGCACTCTATGACTTATAACTTCCTCTACAAAAGGAATAATGGCATGGAAATTTTGATATGACACCTTCACATCTTCTTGAAGTAAAATTCTAATCTACACAGCCATATCTACAAATGTAGAGAAATACAAAGCCAACCTTTGCACCTCTAAGAATATCCTCACAAGGACAACACAGACTTCAATCTATGTTTTTCAAAAACACATTTAAGGTAACCCAAAAGTTATGAAACTTTGATCACACATGACTTGAGAAAACACAAAGCTATCTTTAAAATCATAGGAGCACAATACCATCATTTTAGAAATGTGGAGCATTTCTCAAAGACTGTGGCAACCAAACAACTAGACTACAACATATTTTATAAAACTTTTTGACATCAATGACAACAAAACTGCACCATCTTTTAGTCCACAAGTCCTTTTAATTTCTTGTCTTCTTATATTAACCTTGACTCTATTTGAACAATAGATAAGACACTTATTTCTTTTATTTAGATCCTATGATTTGACTAGAAATTGTAGCTCTTTTATCTTATTAGAGATAACTATTGGACTCATTTATTGACTTCAATTTTTTTAAAATTTTTACTTCCATTAAATTTCCATACATCATAAAACTGTCCAATTGCACTCTCTCTCAATGTTCTCAATTACATCAAATCAGATTTCTTTCCTTAATAAACTTTAAATCTATTTATAACAAAATATGGTCATATATTATTTGTATTCAAATTAATTTTTATTACAGGGTCTTAATCTTACCTAAAACTTGAGTTCTTGTATCCTATAATTGCTCATTTTTTAGCATTATTAATGCTAGTAGTGTTCAGATCATTTTTGAATAATTTGGAGAGATACGATATGGATTTATGATGTTGAATTTTTTAGTTGTGTACAGAGTATGAAATTAATTCTAAATGGAGATATTTTCACATCATGTTTAGATAGAGTTATCAAAAAATAGGTAGTGGATCAAGATAGAATTGTAGGATTATCTAAAGCTAATAGACATGAGGAAAAAATTTATACACACAAGTACAATATAAAAAATATGCTTGATATTTTGGAAATGAGGTTCTTTCTTACAATAATACAAACATATTTCTCCAATCTATATAAATTAGAAATGATATTCTAGTAGAAACTCTTAGGAGGGTCACAATAGATCCTACTCTATCTATTAATCAACTAACAATTTTTTGGTTAATATTTAATTATTTAAATCATTTCTTGATGTATGAAATGATGAGAAATAATTATAATGAGATTATTATTTTTTTCTCAAAGTTTTTCTATCCTTATATAGGAATATCCAACTCTCTCTTAATTTCATAGTAAATTATGTAGTTTTGACAATTGCATCAAAGCATGAAGATGATAAGTAACATTCCTATCAATTTCAACCAATATGCAATATATACAAGAACAAGACACAGATTATCTATTAGTGAAAAATAATTTATACTTATAATTATAAATTCAATTGTAATAATGTGAACCTAAAATAAGTTAATCATATGTCTCCCTTTTAAATGAACTCAAAAATAAAAACATAAAAATAATGAACTTTATGTTGGAAATATGAGCATGATGGTGTATGGTGTTGTCATTGATGAAAACTCATTCTATAAACTATGATGGTGCATCTATATCTACATATTCTAAAGAAGTACGAAGAAGAAAAAGTGTGTTTGAGGAAATTAGCTAAGTCCTAGTGCATTTTCATAATAACAAAGCAACAATTTTGTGGTCCGCATTGATTCATACTACATCATATTATCATGTGGTTTATAGGAAATAATGGTATGTCTTGAAGTAGTCTATATCAAAAATTTTAAGGTTATATGTCTTCCACAACTGATGTTATTGATGAAAATATACTAGGCTTAGTAATGGAAAAGTAATAGTTGAAGAGTGCATATTGGAATGCTTCACATTCCACAACAGATAATCATTATGCTATGTAGTTTTGAGGAAGTGTGTAAAGATGTCATAATTTTATGCACTTCAATTGGAAAGTGTTTTGGTTTTTGTATGAACCATAGATTTTTGGCACCCTAGTCATTTCTAGAACTTCTAGGGTTTTTCACCTAAAAGGAGAAAGAAGGGCCCAAAGATCTAGCTAGTTCACTCAAATTATGTAATGTATGATGTAATTAAGAGTAAATGGAATTATATGAATGCAACTAAATGAAATTTTTTATTGAATATGAATGTGAAACCTAAGAACAATGCAATGTTGGAAAACACAATGATGTTTGGAAACAATGAACTAAGAATGAACAAATGCAAAATATAAGAGAAAAAGGCTGATTCTGTAATACCCCTCATGTTACTGCTTGATTTTTGACATTCCCTGTGGTTTTTGTTTGGCACATTGTGGTTTTGATGATACTGTTGATATTATGTTGTGGTAGCTTAGACTGTTACTGATTATATTGCTCTTAAGTATGATGCCATGGATATTCTGATGATATTTTATTACAATTGTTTTGATGAAATTATTTGGAATTTAGTAGACTAGAAAATAGTAATTGATGATATTGATGCAAATTAATGTAAATTTATAATGCTTTAGATGATGATATGAATTGGTGAGGGGACAGGTAGCATCACTCGTTCGCAAGCACCCTGCTACACTGCAAATCCTTCTCACAATGCTTTGTAATTGATTATATGTATGTATATTGTATATCACCTTGTTGGATGCAGGCTTTGCAGGAATAAGACTCGATTCCACCTATTTCGATAGGTCTGGGTGAGCATTGAACCAGCCCAACAGCAGGAAGTTGAATAAAGGTGACATGAAAGTAACTCCGTTCCAAGGTGTCAATAGTCTTGTACCTTCTTGGTTTGTGCGTCTTGGTCATAGTCATTGTGTTGTCACATTGGTCTTTGTATGTTATTGTGATTTTATGATTTATCTAATGTGGTGTATGGTTTTAGGGTGTGATTTAAATAATTAAACAATTAATAAAATAAAATAAAACACAAAATAATAAATAAATAAAGCAATAGATGAATATTAGTAGTAGTGGTAAAAATATTACATTTATTTTGAATCCTACAAATGGTTGATTTTAATTATTTTAATATGAAAGTAATTATTTAATAAAGTATTATGGAGATGATGAATGTATGTATATATATAAATAAAAGTTCAATTTTGTGGATTTAAGTTTATTTAATCAATGAAATGTAAATGCATGAAAAGGAAACAAAAAGAATTAAAGGGATTAATAACTATTTTGATTTATTTCTGGAGATTTGACTTCTGGTATTCACAGGAAGAGGAAATTGAAAGGGTTTCCTGAATATTGATTTTATTAAGGAGGTTTTCTTTGTTGGAAAGGGGGATTGTTCGAATGCTGGAGAAATTTTTCCTTCAACCATTTTCTGTCTTTGGTTTCTTTTTTTTTCTGTTTTTTGGAGAAATTATTGAAGAGGAAGAAGGTTTCGGATCTGTTGCTGGGAACAATCGGCATCGAGGAATTGGTCCTGCGAGAGGGATCAAGCTTTTGCAAATCTTCTTCAAACACAGGACACCAGGTTTTTTTCATTTTTTTTAATTTATTTTCGGTAGCATCAAATAAACTAGAAATTGTTTTTTGTGTATGAAATTTTCATCTGGGGTTGGAAATCAAATGTTTGTGGAAAGAAAATCTATTGGGGTTATTGTTTAATCAATGAAAATTTAACTGGGAATTGGGATTGTTATTTGTTAAAATGGAATTTTTGAGGGGTTCTGGGCTGTTGTTTTTTGAAAAGGGATTTTGTTTGAAATCTGGAAATGAACAGTATTTCTATTGTTTCGTTTTAAAAAAATAAAAAAATAATACATATATGTTTAAAGAGCAATTTCCTTTCAATGAATTTCTGGGATTATGATATTCTTGTTATGCATGTATGTTATAAAATATTTCTCTTGTTTAGAGAATAGTGATTATTTTTCCCTGATTTCAAAATGTTTAGATTCCAGTATATATATATATATATATATGTATATATATTAGATATATATATATATATATATATATATATATATATATATATATATATATATAAATATATATATACACATATATATTTATACATATGTAAAATTGAATGGAAATTAAATTTGATGGAACTCATTTTTTTTCCCCGGCACTGTTCATAGAATTATGTGTTGGTATTATAAATTGTGGCTATGTGGTGGTTCGGCCTTCGTAACCACCACCCCGCCGGTACCATGTGACAGTCTCGGATCGCCCACGGTAGTCCGGCCCGTGAGTAGTCCATAGAGCCCATGGTCGGGCGTTTATTCCGCCTTTTATGGTTTAAACTTTCCATTCAATATGTATATGTTAATTTTGTAAGACGCGAATTTTGTTATATTTATGTGGAATTTACTTTTATAAATATATATATGTATATATATATGTGTGTGTGTGTATGTATATGTATATATATAAATATATTTATTAACTCATTTATTTAGATTTCACTGATTTAACTGTTGTTGTAACCATTTAATTTTGTTAGTAAATATTCTATTTCTTTTTCTGGTTAAATTAAAACAAAATCTGGTTATAGAAGAAATAATAAAATAGAAAGAAATTTGTTTCTTTTGTTATTGATTTATTAAATTTCAACTTTGAGAGGATAATTTAGTAGAAAAATCAATTTATGAATAAATGACAGCATTGTTTATTTAATTCTTGTTTTAGTGTGAATAATTTTGGAAATAGAATTTATTATGGAAATAAATAAGTTATAATTTTATTTTTGTTTTTATGAGATTTCATCTTGTTGAATTGTTGGGTTCGGGACATTATTAGTTCATTGATGTGGGAACCCTTTTTGTGTTAACACTTTAGTCTTCCAGAGGATTATGATTTTGTTGAATTTATATCTCTTCATCTTGAGTTTCTGTTAAGTATTACGAGTGGGGTGTACCAAGTTTTGAGATTTTGATTATGGTATTTAATTTGCGAGATGGGTTATGCCTCATGTATTACTTTTGTTGTTGTATTTCGATGTTCATGATTGGAATGGTACAACTCCTGTTACTTTTTGGTTTTTATGTGGGGTCTCTAGGGAGAGTGGCTCCTCATGGGGGCCGACACCCTGTTTAAGGGGAAGGGCTCATGATAACCCACGAGTGAGTTAGTAATCAAGTGAAAACATAATAATTAACTTAGGAGGGTTGGGTAGTAACATCATTACAAGATTTAAAATATGGATGCCTCGTCTTCATTAGTGCTTCTGCTGACTAATGGAAGGTTGAGAAGATCGTGGTCGGCAAGGTCATGACCTCGTCCTCACGAGAGGTTTATGGCTCCGCATTAGTCACCCTATGGACCGACGCCTCCAATTTGGAGGAAGGGCACAGGACATCCATAGATGGAACCGGCGCCTCCAGTTGGGAGGAAGAGCACAGGACAGCCCATGTAAGACTATGCGATGACACTCTCCCCTAGTTTCCCATGTGTTTTACTTTATAGAGTTCCTCTGGAAGTAGGTTATGGGAGTTGGTTTAGATTGTTGTTTGAATTGATTTAAATTGATTTATGATTATTTTTTTGATACATCTTTAGTATGCTTTGTGGTCTTGTATGATCTCATTTATATTTGATTTATGATCTTGTATCTTTATGATACTGTGATATGATGTTATTGTTTGTTCATTATAATTGGAGTATTGTGTTATGGATCTATGTTGGTACTTTTTGTATGTTTGTACTTCTGTTGTTAGTCTTGGTCAGAGTTACTTCTCTGTCACCTCTTAGCACAGGGGTGGTTGGGTGGAACGTGCTCCGCACACCATTGGGTTCCCCATCAGTGTTCGTTGGCTCAGTCTCTTCCAGTTGAAGATTTGTTCCAGTTGATCTCTCTACATTTTGATAATCTTGTATATTGTATTCATCCCACATAATTGGGATTCATGTTGTAACTATATTGATATGATGTAAAATCTAAAAGATGTTGTAATGTAGTTATCGACTTTGTAACTTTATTTGGCTATGTGATTTCTCATATTTTTATCTTGTGATGAAATCTATGTATTTATATATATCTAATGTTGTCATTATTAGTTCCTTTTGATATCTTATGAGTTGATGTTTAGCAATGTCTTTTTCGATGTGACCTCATGTGCCCCAAAGAACATAGTTGATTATGTTATTTGTATTGTAATGAAAAGAAGTATATGAGTATGTATATGATCATTTAATATTTGGTATGTTGATTATTTATCTTTCTCTAAAAAAAAAAATATTTGCGTTCTTTAATTGTTGTTCTTTGGGGATTGCACGGCGGGTGTTACAGATTCAGACTACACTTGGAGGTCTGATGAATATTTTAGAATATTCTTAATGCCATCTGAAATCATAGAAAATCACCAGTGGAACTCATTCACTAAT
Organism: Sequoia sempervirens; assembly: GCA_007258455.2. Classification (NCBI taxonomy): domain Eukaryota; kingdom Viridiplantae; phylum Streptophyta; class Pinopsida; order Cupressales; family Cupressaceae; genus Sequoia; species Sequoia sempervirens. Next base: position 21,410 of record VDFB02196594.1, on the reverse strand, counting down.
GATGGGAAATCATTCTTGCTTCTGATGAAAACTGTCAGAAACTAGTTTCTAAGTTTTAGGATCTGAAAACTGACAAAATATAGATTTCTAGCCTTAAATTGGGACTCATTCATCACTAATGTTGAATAATTCCTCTCCCAAAATTCTAAGAAATCAGAAACCAATTATGTAGCACTAGATCTTAGGTTTGTTTTTTGGGTTGACGAAGTTAATTCTGCAGAAAACAAACATAACATCTTCTCCAAGCTTGAAATAGGAATTATTTGACTTGAAACACTTTGTTGAATTCTTCTCCACTTTTAAACACCTAAATTCTTGAAAAATATGCATACACAATACATGCACAAAGGTGAAAAATGGTTAAGGGTTAGGGAAAAGGAATTTTCCTTGGTCAAATCCCACTTTGGTAATCAAACCCTTAATAAAATGATGAAATGAAAGAGAAAGATAAACTAATAACATGCAAATTCTATCAACTTACCAAACCCTTGTTGAAGGAAATATGAAGATATGTCAATGGCTACCTTTGAATGCTTGATTGATGCTTGATTAGATGCTACAAAGTAGTCAAATGCTAATTGAATGCATGAATTAGTGAACTTGATGATTGGGGGTTAAAATGAGAAGAAAAATACCTATTTATACACACTTGTGCCTTAGTAACCTAATGATACCTCATCACAGGCCGACATAAGGTGATTTTAAATAAAAGCCCAAAAGAAAATTTGAAATATTTTGAATTTTGAGCCAAGAGGGACTCATTCACCACCCATGGTGAATGGGTCCCATCTTGGAATTGAATGTGGGTGTTAGGAATTAACTTGCATTTAATGTTGTTTGTGAGGTTTACAGTAAAAAAACACTTAATTAAGCCTTATAAGGACATAAAGAGGTCAAATAAAGCATAAAAAAGGTGTAAATAGTGAAATTAGGCCTAGAAAAGTGTGAAATCTTGTTACAAGACTTACAACACTTCAAACTAGGAATTGATGATGAATAAAATGGAAATTTTTAGGTGAATTGTAATAAATATTTTCTAGAAAAGTGTAGAAATGCTTTACAAAATGTAAGACCCCCCACTGCGAATGTGTAACGCCCCACCTTGCATGTGATTAGTAAAGTCCTAATATGTTTTATGTGATCCTAAATAGATGGTAAGATATATTATGGATGGAAAATGGTGTGATTATTTGATAATATTCTTGCTTATGCTACCGTGAATGTAAGACCCCATTTCGTATTTCCCATTTTATTTCAATCAAACAAGTAGATAGATGATAATTATGATGAAATGAATGATAAAAATATTTTTAGGATTCATGGGAATTAACCTTAATTTAATTATGATAGATGCACATGTGAATTGTTGGATATAACTTTAACGTGTTGGGTTATTTGGCATATTAAATTTTGGTAAATGGTTCATCATTAATTTTATAGGAGTTTAAAATGAATTACTAAGGTGGTAAACAAAATGATGGGGTGACTATCTCATTGACTATATTCTTGTATTGGAGTAAGTGTGTATTTCCTTTTATTATAATGAAAATTGAACCATTAGGTTCATTTGATGTATTAATGAGTAAATAGTTCATGAGTGAAAATTATGTGAATTGGATTAGCTAATAATATGAAGAGATATATGATCTAATCATGTTGACTTTGGTAATGTGTAGGAGTCAAATATGCAAATAGGAGGATAGATAAAGGTTGTAATCAAATCAAATACATCTTTGGGAAGTTCTAAGTGTAGCCCTATTTGACTTAGAAGGGTTTGAGGTTTTATTATTGGTTGGGTGATTGAGTAGAATCTAATTTGTAGGACATGTGATGTGAGTTTGGTTGGGGTTGGAACCCTTGGTTAGGATCAAAATTCGTATGGATTCTTGTGTAGGTTTTGAAAAGGGATTATTGAGATGATTTCCTTTGTTTTTGAACAAGAATAGACCCCTAGGACCTATACCTATGGGTTTGGAACCTTTTTGACATGTGAACATGTCCTTGGAGTGTGAAAAGACCCCTCAAAAGTCCACATTCATGTATGTGACAAATTCAAAAAGTGTTGGGGCTTGGGAAGAATGACTTGTCACTCTCAACTCTCCACTCCCCAAAGGTTCTTGGAATTGGTACAAGACTCACACATGTGTGAGAACTTGTGGGAAAGAGTGTAGGTTTGGAGGATTCCTATATACCTCAAGAAGATGGAAGATTTGGGCATTGCCCACTTCTCCTCTTGGAGAACTTGATTGAAGATGGTAGAAAGAATGAGAAAAGAGAGGAGTCCAGCTCTTTGGCAAGATCATGATGAAAATTTCTTGGTTTGGAGAGGAAGAAGGATAAAGGAGTTTAGTTCCCTCACTTGGAGAAAATAGATAAGTTTTCCCTTACTTCCATTTTTCCTTTATTTAATTGATAAGGTGGTATGTTGCATGGGTCATGGTTGAAACAAAGAGTAGAGAACTTGGATAATGAAGTTGTGTGCTATGTTATCCTCATTCCTTTGTAAAAATTTAAAAAGAACTCCATGTATCATCATGGAGCTAAGAAACTTCCTTGCTCGGGGGTATGGCTAGAGCCCTCGAGGCTCCATGACGCCATTATGGTAGGGTGGAGAGCAAGCTTGTAGTATTTGACATTGTACTCATTTTATTTTCAAGAATTATTGTAAAATGAAAAGTTAGTATATTTTTGAATGAATAAACAAATATGGAAAAGAGCAAGCTTCATTATTTTGTGTTTTATTCATAAATATTGTTGCAATATTAAGGACAAGTGTATTATGAGAAGAAAAAAAATATAAAAAATAAAAAAATAAAATAAAGAGCAACTTTTCTCTCATTGGCATGTAAAACCATTATTGCACAAATATATATGTAGCATTGTGTGTTTATAAAAAAAAAAAAAAATAAGTATGAGATAGAGAAAGTCTTATTTAGTTATATGTCGTTCATTATATTTTTTAAAATTTAGTTGCAAAATAAAATGTTAGTGATTGTTGTGACATGAAAAGATGGAGAAAGAGAAAACCTTATTCCTTTATCTATTGTCCATTGTGTTTTCTAAATATTTATCGTAGCCTCAAAAGTCTTGTAATATGTGGCAATAAAGAAGACATCTATACCTTGTGAAATGTAGCAAAGTACTCTCTACAAGACCCATTAAGTAATCACTCTAAAAATTTCTTATATCGTAGAATGGTTATATGATGCATCATTGTAGTAGTATGCAAATACCTTCTGTTTCAGTTTTAATGATTATAGAATGCGTAGAAGGGAAAGCCAAAAAAAAAAAAAAATATAATAAGTTAGTGAAACGGATTATTCCATTTGTAATCTTGCTGTGAATAAGTGTTATTCCTTTAGAAGGAGATAATAAATAGGATAGAAGGAAAAGTAGGGAAACGAGATTTGAATGGATTCTTGGTTATCTCATTCAAAATACACGTAGTTTTCTTCCAAATCTACACAGATATCCTCAATGAATTTGTTTTGTTAATCTGGACAATTTGGAATATATATATATATATATATATATGAGCAACAAATATCTTTTCATGAATATCCTTGTCTAAGCCATGTTAAAAACAAATGTAGAAGTTATAAAAAAAAAATAATAAAAAGAAAATACAAGAAATTGTGCAAACTATTTAATCATTTTGTCTGGATACCTTGGCAACAAGTGCTCTGTGTTGGAAGGGACTTAAAGAATCTAAATAAAATTGGAGAACTAATTTGTTAAAACCACTGGATAGATCTATATGTTAAAAGAAAAGTTTGCACGCTCTCTTCAAAAAAACCTATTCACAGCAAATACTTTACATTGACCTGGATCTTTGTGAAGGCTGCGACCCACCATAAAGAGGCGACAAGACTTCATCCTGCCAGAAAGCCTGTAACTTTGCATCAAAGTCTTTATTTTCTCAGATAGACTAAGTGTATGACATGAAACTTGTGTAGCATTTAGGGAATCAATAAAATTAAAATCTTCTGAAATATTCTTGGATAGAGAAGTAGGTAGACTCCATCAATGAAGATTGAGTTATTGAGTTCCCAACCATCATTCTGACATTCCACTTTTGAACTATCATAAACTTCTAGATTTGTGAATCCCCTCACCGCTTCTCACAAGAATCGTTCAACCACTATAAGTTATCGTCCATCAATTGCATTGAATGCAATAATAATAAGTGTGATTTGAGCAAGGTGATCTTTAATAGCGTATCAATGGCTATCTGGCATCCATACTAATGCAAGACGAGTAAATGATGCTCAACTCTTCACTGTTTTCTGTCATTCCACAAGTTGTGTCTTTGTCAATTACTTGTCACTTCCCACACCGCTTTTGGTACCTTTTCCCTCCCCTCTCCTCCTCACGGGTGTACCATATCACCTCTCATGTTGGCAGGTTGTAGCTAGCAAATAAGTTTTCGGCAAGGGTTTTAGAGTATGTTATTAAAATGAAAATTATGGTATAAATCCTAATAACGAGCACTTTTAAATTTTAACATCATGGCATCGTCTATTACGGGAATGATATCAAATGTCTCATAAACATAATGTTGGTTGATTATTAATATCTCTTAGTTGTGCTGTCAAATTAGGGCATATTTTTCCATAGTGAAATTAAATGGATTTTGTTAAAGTCGTGGGTAGTTGTGGCAGTTTTATGGTGTCTAGTAATTATGGCAGCAATGTGTAGACCAAGGAATATTTTGTTTATATTTCCAATTTAATATGTCACTATTGAGTAGCTTAGTTGTAGTGATAAGACGGTGTCAAGGTGCAATAATCAAGATCACTTACGATACCCAAAAAAAAAATAAAGAAAAGAAATTTGTAATAATATTAATAGCTTGTTGGACTCCTTGCATTTGAAGTAGAAATGGCCATAATGCTGCAAAAGGAATTTTTTTGTCCTGTGAGTTTTTAAAAATATCCATATAACATTTTTTTTAAAAATATCCATATAACAACACACAAGATAAAATCGAATTAAAATATCCTTTAAGAGCATATGGTCTTACTTTTAAAAGAAAATGAAACATTCAAGTAAGTTTAAATAGGAAAAATCCAAGAGTAAAAGGAGGACTACGTGGCTTTTAGGTTTATAAAAACAAAAGGAAGAAAATATTAAGAGTTTAAAATAGGTTAAGAAATTAAGCACTTTATAGTAATTTCATGTTTTAGGAAAAGTGTAAATTTCTTTTGTTTAAATTTTTATTTTATATATGTAATAACTATCTATGTAATTATTCTTTAAAATAAATAAATAAGGAATACTACTTTACTCATATATATAAATAGTTAGGTAAATGATAATTAAAATTAGTTTTCAATGTAAACATTTAGGATGGTATATATTATGGGATATGTTGATATAGATAAATAATTGATGAATTTAGAAAAAAGAAAAGAAATTGACTCGAGCAATTATTTTTTTATTTAGGGGTATTTAATATTAATAAGAGGGAATCAATTTTTGAGTTGAGAAATGCTCCAGTATTAGTATTAAATTGATAGTCATATTGTTATTATTCTGAACATTGGCATGTAAGACAGGTAATAATAGTTTAAAAAAAAACAAATCTGTGAAAGACAAGTAACTTCTTTTGCTCAAGTCAACATGGAAAGAAGGTCATTTATATAAACCTTTATATTTATCCAATGTCCAAGAATGAATCAAGGAATATGCAATGTTAATACTGGTATTAAGAAATATCAAATAAACCAAAAGTAGGGGGTTGTTAATGTAGCAAAGGGGTAGTATAATAAGATTAAGGATAACATTAGTGCTATTATGAGTAAGTAGTAGTAACATTATTATTGTAGATTGGAGAGTAAATATTATGGTTAATATTCTGGTTAAGTAGAGACAATGATGTCAATGTAAAAATTGAGATTTAAAAAAATAACACAATCAAACAAATAAATAAATAAATCATTAAATAAGTTTTAAACCTATCATTCTCCAACTTGAATGTGCTTGTCCCAATGCTTGCAAAAGCTTAATTAACTCTAGTAAACCATCTTTAAAAGAAGGGATAGAATATATTTATTCATAAAGATATTTTAAGAAGTGACCCCCACTAAGTGTGTAGTGTGTACCATAGAGATTTAACCCGCTCCATACACATTTAGAGAGTGGTAATTAGCATAGTTAATGGGAAAGGTTGTTCGTTTTTTTTGCAAAATTTTTTGGGGATGATAAATTAATTGCATAGACAATTGTTTATATTTAATCTAGAAGTGACACATAGATAATTGTGTGATGTAAGTAGGTGTGCAACTCATGCTCATATTAGTGTTGCATCTTAGGCGCTTAGAGTGTTAACTAGCCTAATTATTGTGATAAAAAAAAGTTTATTGGGTTTTTCTTGCCAACATTATAGGCATGACACTTGGTATCAGAGCCCTAGGTTGCAACTCTAGGGAACTCTGGGAACAAACTGGGCATTAAGTTTGGTGTGTTTGTGTGGGAACATGTGAAAACCACTTTGTGTTAATGATAATTAAATTTTGATAAGGAAAAGTCTAAGGGACTTGCATAGTGTAGTAAATGAGAATTTTGTTGCAATTATCTAGCCCAAATAAGATTGTGAAGTACTAAATTATCAAGAATTGACCATTTTAGATGGTTCAGGAAATTATTTAATTAATGACATTCAACTGTTAGGAGAAACTTAATATAAACATGGTGCCTTGGTTTAAGTAAATAGGGTGAATGACTTGATACATATATCGGTCTAGTTAACAAGGGTTATGGCATCAATTTGGCCTTTTGATATTAAACTTTCTTAAACCTTCGGAAGGGTATAATTGAGTTTTTGAAGTGAGGTCCTTTTATAAAATATGTGAATAGTGTAATAGGTCATCACAATGGGTATTATTAAAGAAACATTATTTTGTTGACGTCTTAAGACCATAATTCTTAAACACAATAATAATGTAACTTCTTAAAGTTAGTTGTGTTTTGGGAGAAACTTACATTCTTGTTCAGACCTTAGTACAAATAAAGGATAGAACACCATAACTATATTTTGGAAAATTGCAACTAGTCAAAGAGGAAAGAATTATATGGCCCACAAAATGGATTAATGTGTTAAATGTTGTAATTCAACAAGTTTAAATCTCTAAACTCTTAAATTTATTAAATCAAACTAACATGAGTGAAGCAATGGAAAACCCCTTATATTATGTGAAATTTGAGCACCTTGTAGATTTGAATTTAAAATTTTATCAAAGATTAAAATTAAACCCTTAAGGTGTAGATTGTTGGACCTAAGTCTAAGGACTTGTTCATAATTTATAATAGATTCCAGATACTCATGAACTGCTACCTTGCACAACTTAGACCATCATATATATAGGACTTTCCTATTAACCAATATCTAAATTTTCATAGTGTATAAGGATTTAATTCACGTTCCTGTGAAGCAATGAATGAACCACCTTGTGGTTGTTAGGTAAAAATAAATAAAAAATCATGTATGATGACATCAACTAATGATGAAAGTCTTGCATTGTATAGTACGTGTAACTTAGAAAAGTGAACAAAATTGAATTTTACCTTGAATTAAATGGTGAAACCCTATGTCATTCAAACACTATTGCAAGTAAACCATGACCTAGTGAACTTAATAGTATGATGAAACCTATCAAACCTTTTGTGTTGTTTTATCCAAGACTAAAACAAGTGAAAGAATATAATTACTAAAATTCAAGTCAAAGGTAAGAATGTGTAGAAATTTGCAACTAAGTTATAATTGGTGAAAATTGATTTAGGTAATGAGTAAATAATTTCCTTCTAGTAATTGAGTTTAAAACCTTGGTGATGAGGCCTTGTCAAAATATGCATTTGAAGTTACAACGTTATCTAGGGCACACACTATAAACACTTCCTTATACATAGCTAAGAACTAAAGTCTTGTTGGTGCCAAAATATGAAAGCATACATGTCATAAAGGAAGTAACAAGGTAGTCAATTAGGTGTTGACGTTGAAGGTTGTGTACATGTTATAAGAATTGAATAATCAATTATTGAATTTATGAAGTTGAGTAATGAAATATGTGTGATTCATGGCATATTAAGTGATTGGAAAGTTAAACTGTATCGATAAGAGGCACTAAGTAGAATTGTAAAACTTTCAACTAATGTTGTATTCTAAACCATTGATTGTACTCACTCTTTGAGAGAAAATCATATACACCAGAATGTAAAGGAGAAAAATTAAAAGTAGATAGAAATTTCAAGAATTTTACTCATTTGTGCATCTTTATGAGGTTATATGGAGTTGTGATTGTAAAAATGATGATTGTAACATGTGATTAAATGGTTCAATCTTAGATAGTGAAATGCAAGATTTGTAAAAAGATATCAATGAGTTGTGAAAATTATTATTCTGTGAATTATCATGTGTTTCATGCATTGAGTGTGCTTTCTTTTCCCATATTGCAATGTTTCAAAAAAAAATGATTGAATATCTTCCTTAACAAGTAGGAAACCTTCTTTAGCACATGAAAATTATAGTGGAATTAACCATACTGATATGTTAGTGAACATAACAAACATAGTTGAACAAAAAGGGAATAATGGTATGGTTAAAAACCAATCTTGATCATATATGTGATGTCGGTAAGATGGGAAGTGTTCAATGTACCATGTATTGTCAATTGTAGGAAAATTGAGTATTACCTAGATTACAATTGTGAATTATATGGCAATTTATTGAGAATTGTGTAAGGAAATAAAGTGTGCATGCGTGTATTGACATTGGTGTTAATAGTGTTGTGAACCATGCATTGTTAAGTTCTAGGAAGATTGGGTGATACATTTAGGCTACAAGTGCATACTTCTAGTTATTTCTTATGTGTGTGAAAAGTGAGTCAACATTTCCAAAATTGAGATGAAAAGTGAATATTGCTTAAAGAAAAATAGAATGTGTAAGTGCATTGTTATTGTTCTATGGTGAATTTTGTAAAGTGTATTGTGTTATGGCATGGGAAGTGAAAACCAGTAAATGTGTTGTGCCCCAAGTATGCGATATAGGGTATCTAACTTGGGATAAGGGTGGTGGACATCTAGTATGATCCCCTATATGTACCCTTTGTGATGGCCTTTATGTAAGCTAGCTATTTGTGAGTTCAAATAAATGTGTTATGTGTATAAGTGTGTTTATTAAATGGAATGTGATGTATTCCTTTTTTGTTATTTTTATTTTTATGTTAAATGTGTACCCCTAGCATTTGGTTCCCCCCTTATGGGAGTGCAATGCCAGCTAATGTGAATAGGGGTTGAGAGGCACATGTTCTCCCATTGGGAAATTATGAGCTCAGGGCGTTGTCCCTAATCCTGACAAAGGATATATGTCGAGTCATTGTAATCTTCCCATGGATGTTGACCATGGCCTACTTCCCCACATATGAGAGCCACGCTTGTTGGTTCATAGTGAAAACCTATTCCTTGATGTTTATAACCCATGGGTAAAGGATGGAATTTTATGGACCACCAATGACTTATATTTATGTGGTCAGGGACCACCAGTGATTCATATTTATGTGGTCAAAGACCACCAGTTACTTATATTTATGTGGCCAGGGACCACCAATGATGCAGATTTTTGTGGTCAGGGACCACCAGTTATTCATATTTTTGTGGTCAGGGACCACCAGTTATTCGTATTTTTGTGGTCAAGGACCACCAGCTATTGCATGCTATTATACTTATGTGGTTAGAGAACCACCATTCCCCTCCTCCCCTTAGGTGGCTTATCAAGTCACATGGTGCTCGTAATGTGCAATTTTTATTGTTGGAATATGAATTGTTGGTAATTCTTGATTGATGTTTTATTTTATTATGCACCATCAGTGTGGAATTTTGCATTTATTTTATTAGGCTATTTAGCCATTTGAAGGTTGTTATAGTCCAAATTGCCTCAAGGACTTATTTAATTTCATTTTTTAATTAAGATTGGAATGTTGAAATGTAGCTACAATTGATCTTTATTTGGTTTTCTCTTGATTTTATAATTTTATGTTTTATTGAAACATTGGTTTATGATCTTATGATTTCTTGACTTGAGGCATTCTTAATGTTTTCTAACTGCTGGTAAACATGGTGTAATGTGACATATGTAAACTGCCATATCCCGGGGGGTTCCCTGGCAGGTCGTATAGGGGAGTAGATGTGTTGGGGAATTATTTTTGAAAAGGGGTTGTGAATGGGACCGGTATGGGACGGTCATTAATCCATTTTTCCCCTCATTCTATGATTATTCTTATCTATTGGAGGATACCTTAGAGAAGGGCCTTGAGTGGTATCCAAGAATATCCATTCTTGAAACCCCATTGAGCCTTGTGATGTGAATTATATGTACTTTTCATGATATATGGATAAATTTGTAAATAAGTGACATGTGGAAATACTTCTTTGCTATGTGAGAAAGAAAGTGACAGATAAAATTAAGACTACTATATTTTTAAACATGAATTGATATTAGAACAAAAAATATTTTTCTAACATCATGAGTGATGTTTATGATGCAAAAGAGAACCTTGAAGGGTATCCAAGGATGTTAATGAGTTGGATATATCTTAACTACAATATGACTACTAACACTCATTATATTATGACTATATTAGATAAATGTTCTATGATGGAAAATTTTGTTATGAGCATTTAGATGTTTGATAGAAAAAAAAGGAATTATTTAATGTGTGTTTAATGTTTGAATTCTAATACCTTTATATGCATTTCTATATTGAGATTACTTTTCCTAACCTTAACAACTTTCAGGAGGAAGTCTAAGCTAAGGGGAGGGGGATGTAAGATCCCCCACCGCGAATGTGTAACACCCCACCTTGCATGTGATTAGTAAAGTCCTAATATGTTTTATGTGATCCTAAATAGATGGTAAGATATATTATGGATGACAAATGGTGTGATTATTTGATAATATTCTTGCTTATGCTACCGTGAATGTAAGACCCCATTTCGTATTTCCCATTTTATTTCAATCAAACAAGTAGTTAGATGATAATTATGATGAAATGAATGATAAAAATATTTTTAGGATTCATGGGCATTAACCTTAATTTAATTATGATAGATGCACATGTGAATTGTTGGATATAACTTTAAAGTGTTGGGTTATTTGGCATATTAAATTTTGGTAAATGGTTCATCATTAATGTTATAGGAGTTTAAAATGAATTACTAAGGTGGTAAACAAAATGATGGAGTGACTATTTCATTGACTATATTCTTGTATTGGAGTAAGTGTGTATTTCCTTTGATTATAATGAAAATTGAACCATTAGGTTCATTTGATGTATTAATGAGTAAATAGTTCATGAGTGAAAATTATGTGAATTGGATTAGCTAATAATATGAAGAGATATATGATCTAATCATGCTGACTTTGGTAATGTGCAGGAATCAAATATGCAAATAGGAGGATAGATAAAGGTTGGAATCAAATCAAATACATCTTTGGGAAGTTCTAAGTGTAGCCCTATTTGACTTAGAAGGGTTTGAGGTTTTATTATTGGTTGAGTGATTGAGTAGAATCTAATTTGTAGGACATGTGATGTGAGTTTGGTTGGGGTTGGAACCCTTGGTTAGGATCAAAATTCGTATGGATTCTTGTGTAGGTTTTGAAAAGGGATTATTGAGTTGATTTCCTTTGTTTTTGAACAAGAATAGACCCCGAGGACCTATACCTATGGGTTTGAAACCTTTTTGACATGTGAACTTGTCCTTGGAGTGTGAAAAGACCCCTCAAAAGTCCACATTCATGAATGTGACAAATTCAAAAAGTGTTGGGACTTGGGAAGAATGACTTGTCACTCTCAACCTTCCACTCCCCAAAAGTTCTTGGAATTGGCACAAGACTCACACATGTGTGAGAACTTGTGGGAAAGAGTGTAGGTTTGGAGGATTCCTATATACCTCAAGAAGATGGAAGATTTGGGCATTTTCGACTTCTCCTCTTGGAGAACTTGATTGAAGATGGTAGAAAGAATGAGAAAAGAGAGGAGTCTAGCTCTTTGGAAAGATCATGATGAAAATGGCTTGGTTTGGAGAGGAAGAAGAATAAAGGAGTTTAGTTCCCTCACTTGGAGAAAATAGATAAGTTTTCCCTTACGTCCATTTTTCCTTTATTTAATTGATAAGGTGGTATGTTGCATGGGTCATTGTTGAAACAAAGAGTAGTGAACTTGGATAATGAAATTGTGTGCTATGTTATCCTTATTCCTTTGTAAAAATTTGAAAGAACTCTATGTATCATCATGGAGCTAAGAAACTTCCTTGCTCGGAGGTATGGCTAGAGCCCTCAAGGCTCCATGATGTCATTATGGTAGGGTGGAGAGCAAGCTTGTAGTATTTGACATAGTACTCATTTTATTTTCAAGAATTATTGTAAAATGAAAAGTTAGTATATTTTTGAATGAATAAATGAATATGGAAAAGAGAAAACTTCATTATTTTGTGTTTTATTCATAAATATTGTTGTAATATTAAGGACAAGTGTATTATGAGAAGAAAATAAAATATAAAAATAAATAAAAATAAATAAAGAGCAAGTTTTCTCTCATTGGCATGTAAAACCATTATTGCACAAATATATATGTAGCATTATGTGTTTATAAAAAAAAAAAAATTATTTTACTTCTTGTTAAGAAAATAAAAAATAAGTATGAGATAGAGAAAGTCTTATTTAGTTATATGCCATTCATTATATTTTTTTAAATTTAGTTGCAAAATAAAATGTTAGTGATTGTTGTGACATGAAAAGATGAAGAAAGAGCAAACCTTATTCCTTTATCTATTGTCCATTGTGTTTTCTAAATGTTTATTGTAGCCTCAAAAGTCTTGTAATATGTTGCAATAAAGAAGACATATATATCTTGTGAAATGTAGCAAAGACCTCTCTGCAAGACCCATTAAGTAATCACTCTAAAAATCTCTTATATCATAGAATGGTTATATGATGAATCATTGTAGTAGTATGCAAATACCTTCTGTTTCAGTTTTAATGATTATAGAATGCATAGAAGGGAAACCCAAAAAAAATAAAAAAATATAATAGGTCAGTGAAACGGATTATTCCATTTGTAATTTTGCTGTGAATAAGTGTTATTCCTTTAGAAGGAGATAATAAATAGGATAGAAGAAAAAGTAGGGAAATGAGATTTGAATGGATTCTTGGTTATCTCATTCAAAATACATGTAGTTTTCTTCCAAATCTACACAAATATCGTCAATGAATTTGTTTTGTTAATCTGGACAGTTTGGAATATATATATATATATATATATGAGAAACAAATATCTTTTTGTGAATATCCTTGTGTAAGCCATGTTAAAAAAAAATGTTGAAGTTATAAAAAAAATAATAATTAAAAAAAATACAATAAATTGTGCAAAATATTTAATCATTTTGTCTGGATACCTGGGCAACAAGTGCTCTGTGTTGCAAGGGACTTAAAGAATCTAAATAAAATTGAAGAACTAATTTGTTAAAACCACTAGACAGATCTATATGTTAAAAGAAAAGTTTGCACCCTCTCTTCAAAAAAAAATAAACAAAAAAAAACCTATTCACAGCAAATACTTTACATTGACGTGGGTCTCTGTGAAGGCTGCAACCCACCACAGAGAGGCGAGAAGACTTCATCCTGCCAGAAAGCCTATAACTTTACATCAAAGTCTTTATTTTCTCGGATAGACTAAGTGTATGACGTGAAACTTGTATAGCATTTAGGGCATCAATAAAATTAAAATCTGCTGAAATATTCTTGGACAGAGAAGTAGGTAGACTCCATCAATGAAGATTGAGTTATTGAGCTCCCAACCATGACTTTGACAATCCACTTCTGAACTGTCATAAACTTTGAGATTTGTGAATACAGTCACCGCTTCTCACAAGAATCATCCAACCACTATAAGTTATCATCCATCAATTGCATTGAATGCAATAATAATAAGTGTAATTCGAGCAAGGTGATTTGTAATAGCGTATCAATGGCTATCTTGCGTCCATACTAATGCAAGACGAGTAAACGATGCTCAACTTTTCACTATTTTCTGTCATTCCACAGGTCGTGTCTTTTTCAGTTACTTGTCACTTCCCACACTACTATTGGTACATGTTCCCTCCCCTCTCCTCCTCACGGGTGTACCATATCACCTCTCATGTTGGTAGGTTGCAGCTAGCAAATAAGTTTTTGGCAAGGGTTTTAGAGTATGTTATTAAAATGAAAATTACGGTAAAAATCCTAATAATGAGCACTTTTAAATTTTAACATCATGGCATCCTCTACTATGGGAATGATATCAAATGTCTCATAAACATGATGTTGGTTGATTATTAATATCTCTTAGTTGTGTTGTCAAATTAGGGCAGGTTTTTCCACAGTGAAATTAAATGGATTATGTTAAAGTTGTTGGTAGTTGTGGTAGTTTTATGGTGTCCAGTAAGTATGGCAAAAATGTGTAGACCAAGGAATATTTTGTTTATATTTCCAATTTAATATGTCACTATTGAGTAGCTTAGCTGTAGTGATAAGACGGTGTCAAGGTGCAATAATCAAGATCACTTACGATACCCAAAAAAAATAAAAAGAAAAGAAATTTGTAATAATATTAATAGCTTGTTGGACTCCTTGCGTTCGAAGTAGAAATGGCCATAATGCTGGAGAAGGAAAAATTTTGTCCGGTGAGTTTTTTTTTTTAAATATCCATATAACATTTTTTTTTTAAATATCCATATAACATCACACAAGATAAAATCAAATTAAAATATCCTTTAAGAGCATATGGTCTTACTTTTAAAAGAAAATGAAAGATTCAAGTAAGTTTAAATAGGAAAAATCCAAGAGTAAAAGGAGGACTACGTGGCTTTTAGGTTTATAAAAAAAAAAGGAAGAAAACATTAAGAGTTTAAAATAGGTTAAGAAATTAAGCACTTTATAGTAATTTCATGTTTTAGGAAAAGTGTAAATTTCTTTTGTTTAAATTTTTATTTTATATATGTAATAATTATCTACATAATTATTCTTTAAAATAAATAAATAAGGAATGATACTTTACTCATATATATAAATAGTTAGGTAAATGATAATTAAAATTAGTTTTCAATGTAAACATTTAGGATGGTATATATTATGGGATATGTTGATATAGATAAATAATTGATGAATTTAGAAAAAAGAAAAGAAATTGACTCGAGCAATTATTTTTTTATTTAGGGGTATTTAATATTAATAAGAGGAAAGGCCTAAAAGGCCATGAAAATGTCAAGGGACCATTTTTCTATGGTGCATTTAGGCCCCACTTTAGTGAGAAGATGAACTTGCTTCAAACTCAGACTAAAGTAGCCATGAAAATCGAGAGACAGGTTTCAATGTACTTACGTTAGCAAGATGGAATGGCAACAATCAAGAGGGATGATTAAGCCCCGATGATGAATATTCCATGGAAAACTAAACATAAGAACAAAGGAACACACATGATGATGAGAGAGGAATGGAAGAAAGCTTTGATCATCTGTCCAACTAGTTCTGGATTAGATCGAGGCTGATTGTTTGAAAAAATAAAAATGCATACTCACTTTGGGGTGATAAAACTCATGGTGGCCGGTCGGGTGAGAAAACCAAAAAATGTAAGATACATATGCTTGTTGGTATGCACTTAGAAACACAAAGGTGGTTATGGGAAAAGTCATGCCAATGGATGGCCTTCCCACTCAAACATATTAGAGTTATACCTCCTGATAACTTTAACAAAGTGCCAAAAAGGAAAATGATGGTTTGTGCTTCATGAGACAAGAAAATATTTGTATGATTAGAACTCATGAGAAAAGGGGAAGGTACCATAGGCATGCAAGTTTTGTTATGCAAGGTGGGAAAAATGTAAAATGTAAGCGGAAGTGTAGAGTGTAAAAGGTGTTGAAAGGAGTCTTGTTAAGTTCATGCAAGGTCTATCACTTAGGGAACATCGTGTCTAATGTTTCCAAGAGAGGACCAATCAAAGAATAGAAGATTCACAACTTAGGGGATGCAGTGTGTCGCATCGAGCCATTAAGAGGAATGTAATATGATAAGATAAATATCACTCATGAAGGACATCAAACCAAATGTCATACACAAAGTGAAAAATGCATCATATGAATTGACAAGGCTACATTAAGAACCAAAAATGCAAATGAAATGATGCCAATGTATTTCCCCCCACTTTAAAGAAATTGCTACACATTGGTCTAGAAGCAATTACTTTAAAGTAGCGAAGAAAAGAAAATGCAAAGAGAAAAAAAGACATGAGAACCAACTTGGAAAACCCCTATGCCAAGTCATATGTTTCCAAGTTAGGATGCTTCATGTAAACAAAAAGGAGAAAAAATGAAAAGAAAAGGGAAAAAAATGAGTTTTCCCCTAGAAAAGAACACACAAAACACATAAGGGATCTATGGATTTGGGGTCAGTATGCTCGTTGCTACAATTTTTTTATGAAAGAGCTCATAAATGTCATCAATCCCCAAAGACATAGAACTAGAAGAATGAAACAAAGAGAGCAAAAAAAAATGAAAAAGAAAGTTCGTTTTGGGTCAACATGGAAGAGAGATTTCAGTCTCAATGCCTTGCATCGTCCCCAAAAGGAAAACACAAGAGAAAAGAAAATGAAAAAGAAAAAGAAAAGGTAGAGAATTTGGGTGAACATGAACGAGACATTTCAGTCTCAATACCTTGTGTCATCCCCAAAAGTAAAACACAAGAAAAGACAAACCAAAAAGGAAAAGGGATCGATTGGTCAACATGGAAGAGACATAGGGCATGTTGAGGCTTTACATCATCCCCGAAAGGATAATACAAAACAAAAGAAAAAAAGGAAAGGACCTGTTGGGTCAACATGGAAGAGACATAGAACGTATCTACGCTTTGCGTCATCTCGAAAAGGAGAATAGAAAAAAAAGAAAAAAATGAAAGGGATTTTAGGTCAACACGGGAGATAAATTGTGGTCTCAACACTTTGTGTCATCCCCAAAAGGAGAACACAAAAAAAGAGAAAATGTATGACATAGAGAAGAATAGAGGTACAAATATAAAAAGTGTATAAAGAGAGGGAACACCAAACAAAAATTACGAGGGAACACAATAGGCACATACAAGAAAATTGAAAAAATAAATTGTAAAAGGCTAGTAAGGCAAATGCAAGTTAACCATCTAACAAGTCATCCACCTCCCAATCATGTTCAGTGTATTGCAAGGGCAGTTGACTATCTAAAGGAAGAATTGCAAGGGGAAAACTAGGAGATGTTTTAGGTTCGTCACTTGGCTAAGAAGATGTATCAGTTAAGCTCATGGTAGATGAAAATAGTGAGTTTAGAGTGTTATGCAAATTTTCATCTATTTTTGTGATTTCCTCATCATCGTCATCATCAAGATTAATTAAAATGGGAGGACGAAGGGTTATTTCCAAGGAAGGATGGATCAAGAGTTGTGGTTGTTGAATTGGTTCATTTTTTTATGAGTGTTGGACTATGTTGTCTTGTGGCAGGTCAAGGGGAAGAGGTTGATCATCTATTACTTCTATCACAGGTGGAGGTTGGGTTTTGTTGTTTCCTTCCATTCTAGACTGACGAAAAAGGAGACGATGATGACACCTATGCTCCCTAACACCATGGTTTCATTTAATTTTATTTTTAACTTTTTGAGGTGTATGAGCGAGTTTCTCCATCATAGGTTACTTTTCTTCTGAAGGGGGAAGAACAAAAGAAACCGAAGAAAATGGTTCAATCACTTTCTCTTTAGCTTTATACACATGTTGAATGTGAGGAGGCACGACATAATTAGTTTCATTTTCTCTTGGTTTTTTAAATGAAAAAGGGGAAGTGTTTATGGGTGGCTTTTCATGAGGTTGTGTGGTTTGTTCAATGTTGGACTCGAGCTGAAGCATGGTTTCATCCAAGATAGGAAGAGCGAAAGTGGACGGGGACTATTTACAAAGAGAAAATTTGGATTTTTTTTTGGCTTTGAACTTTTAATAGGCTATGAAGAAGAAATCCTTACGAGGGGTGATGGGCTCCATAGGTTTAGGACAAAAGGCTTCTAGGGAAAAATTACCTTTAGAAGATAATGGGTTAAAGCCACTATGGTTGATAGTAAATATTTCATTTCCATGTGGAAAATTCAAACATTTGTGAACAATAGTAGGGATTGCTTTCATCGAGAAAAGCCAAGAGTGACCTAGCCACAGATGAAATTGGTCCGATTGTGAAATAATAGAAAATGTTACCTGCAAAGTTTTGGGTCCTACTTGTAAGGGGAGTACAATTGATTCAATCATAGGGCACACAAAACTAGTATGTTTTTTAATCCATGCAATTGGTTTATTGTAATTATAATGATACAACTCATGTGATACTAAAAGTTATTTTTTGATCATATTCTCACCACAGGTAGGATCTATTAATATCCCATTAGTGGGCTTATCATAGATTCGACTGACTATGTAAAGGGGACCATTAGGAAGTTTTTTGAGTATATCTTTGGAAGAAAAGGTGATATCAAGATTTTTGTTAGCTGGGCCCTAACAAGGGATAACGTCTATCACACCCACAAGTTCATCCATAGAAGTAAATTGGGTATCATTTGGAGTTATATCAACTTGTTCATTATTTGTATCAATGCTCATGACTTGAGGGTTTGAAGGTTTAATAGCCTTGACAAATTAAATACTGTGTTTAGGCATAGGGTTGGTAAATATTTGTATATTATGGTTAGGGAGTGCAACAGACTTATTACCTTGATCATTTACACCCACAATAGACAAACGACCCAAATCAATGAGGTCTTGAACTAATTATTTTAGACACTTAGATTGTTCAATGTCATAGCCATTTTGGTGATGAAAATGGCAATAAGCATTTTGTTTGAAGTTGGATGGTAAAGGGTTGGCGGTATCAAGTGGTTTAATGGTAGGAAACATAAGCATTTATTGTTGGAGCAATTGGTTCATGGTATTGTGGAGAGTATCAAGTAAGGGAGTAAATTGTCTCTTCAAGTCCCCATAGGTATATGACACAACTACTTTAAGAGTGGCCACTTGGCTTGGAATAGGCTGGGTTAGTTGTGGAGAAGGCAGATTGAATTGTAAGAAGCCTCAATTCAGTTTTCTAAAGTTTGGTGCACTATTTTGGTTATTTTGCTTAGATTTCCTTGCTTGTTATGTTATTTCTATCAAGACTCAACCATGTAGTTTTCAAGTCAAACTCATTGTCCCATGTTTCATGAGTAGTGGTTCACAAGAATCCATCTCTCATGATAATGAATGGTCCACTTAGCACTCATTGAATCTAGGTGATGCTCATAGAGGTGAAGCACTGGGCCATCCCGAGAGGTCACCCATCCCAATATTGCTCCAGCTCAAAGGGTTGTGCATAAATGCATGAACAAAGGGAATTTAATCATAGTTAATTTAACTTGAAGGTGAGTGTGCAATTTTTTGATAAACATCTTCTATAGATGTGAATCAAGAATATTGAAATCAATTTGAGCATACAATGACTAGTAATGAGAAATGAAGTTAGTGACCTTTTTGTTGGTATTTTGTTTACATTGCCTTAAATCAGCCATTTTTTTCTTAGGATTCGTGTGGACTTGGAAGAGACTTATGAAAGCATCTACAAGTTCATTGAATGAGCAGATGGAATGATTGGGTAGGTTTGAAAACCAATCTAATGCAATTTCTCTCAAGGTCCTATAAAAAGTTTCAACTAACATCTTATCATCGAGGACAATGTCACTACACAAGGTTGTATAGGCATTAACATGGTTGGTAGGGTATCCTTTACCCCCATATTTCTCAAACCTTGGCATTTCAATTCCTAGTGGCATCTAGGTGCATAACATTTCTAAGGATAATGGAATACTACAAACATGGTATGTTAGTGGAGCATTTTGGCTTTGGATAATGGTGGAGAGTTGTTGCATGGATGAGATGGTGTTGAAAAGTTGTGAAATGATGGGATTGGTGTAAGGTGTATGAGGTGGAAGGGAAAATGGAGATGGGGCGTATGTAATGTTGGGTGAAGTGAAAGGGGCACTAAAAGGGGTGAAGGTAGAGGATGGAATATGTAATGCCACAAAAGAACTTGGAATGTTGGTTGGAATTGCAAAAGAAGGAGCCACATGACTAACATGTTGCATAGTTGTTGTAACTTGAGGAGTGGTATAAGTTGGTATGGATACTATGGTTGAAGGGGGAGGAATGTGAGATACTCATTGGCTTGCAACTATGTTTGTTGAGTGGAATATGGAAGGAGCATGCTTGTTGTATATCTCAGCTATTTATTTCATAACTTGTAAACCATCATCACTTTCAATCAAATGGTGAAGGTTTTCTATTGCAGGTATGACAGTGGTGGAAATGTTTTCAAGAGACAAGTCATGTTGTAAATGTGCAAAATCTTCATGAATACCAATGACCTTGTCTTGCGGAAGGGACTTGTTTTGTGTGTCAACATTGATTGGATGGAAAGGGGAAGGCATAAAAGTGGTATGATCAATGCTTAATGCACCATTTTCCATACTAGGAGTAGGAGCTCTTGAGATCCCAAGGTCCACAATGAAAGTGCTATCATGGGAAGCCATGAGTCTAGAACTTGATCTCACTAAAGTATTATCAATGGGGCACCAAACACTCATGCAAGTACCACAAAGGATGGGGTGAATGTAAATGCAATGTAATATAGGAGTGAAAAATACAAATAACAATAATTCTACAAATTGAAATAGAGAAATGACAATAGAGAATAGAAATACAAGAATTACACAAAAAAATGCCTAAAAAATGCAGGTGGACTGATTCGTCCAAGGTGGTGAATGAGTCTGTTATGTAGTTTTCGCACACACGCCTCATTGAAAGCAGGTACCCTCTTTTTCTTTCACTCTTGTTGTTTTCGCCCTTTGATTTTGAGGGTTTTTATTGCCTTGGAATGAGCTTAAAGTGTTCACCTTGCTTGCCTAAGTATTTTCCCTAAGTTGCATGTTGAAAATCTTAAGTTTTGGGAAAAGTGCAGATTCTTACCCAAGTTCAAGATTTTCCACCCCGTCCATATTTTTTTGGATTTCATTCATGGTCCAGCTCAATTTGATTTACATTGTGATTCAAATATTTCTGGCCTTCATGGAATTCCACCTGGGTTAAATTTTTCTAGAATTCCATCTTGCCATTGATTTTTTGAATATAGTTGAATTTTAGAGCTTTATGCCATTATGATTTATCATTTGCGTTCTCTTGAGTTGGGATATTTTATCCTTGGGTACTTGGCTTGTTGTGGCATACTGAATTTATGAATTACTGATCTGGCTGTGATTCCCTTGGTGTTATCATCATTGTTGCTTGCTTGGGTGT
>VDFB02196593.1:0-20903 GCA_007258455.2 Sequoia sempervirens | reverse complement strand
AATGTTGATTAATGCAAGATGATAGAATTGACTAGGTGCAAAATGAGGACTAAGATGATAAGGTTGACTAAAAAGGTGACTAATGCAAAAATGAGGACTAGGGTGAACACTATTTTTGGATTTTTTTTTTGGATTTTTAGGCACAAAATATGCAAAGTATGGACTAAGATGAATGCAATGTGGAGAAAGGTTTTCCTAACCACTCTAAGCTTAATCTATGTCTTAATTTTGGTTATCAACGGACTTGTTAAAAGGACTAAGCGACAAGGTCAAAATGACTAGTGAGTTTTCCAAACTAGACTGTTAAGTTGGAAATTCTCACAAAAAGGACAATGACTGAAAAGGAGATTGTTGACTAAGTCCCAAGATAACCTACTCTTGAAGGCAATGATTTTGCAAAGTGTGATGAGGTGGCCTAATCCAAAGTTTGCAAAGATGAAAACCTAATGATAAGTCTATGTAGGAAATGATGATTATGAAGCCTAGGGAATGCAACTAAAATTAACAAGGATGAACCTAAGGTAAAAATGCAAGTTAATGGTTGAATGATGAAAATTTTGAGCAATTTCAGTTCTAGTTTCTGACAAAGACTTTGAGAAAAGATGTTTGACAGTAGGCCAAATTGTTTGGACTCGAATTCAGTTTTGTGATGTTTTGATGAAAAGTTTGAATTGTCTGAAGTTGATTGCTTTGAGATTTATGAGCGTTGTGTATACTGTTTGAGAATCTAGAAAACACTTAGCAAACACGATGTTTTGAATGTGTAATCAATCACAAAGAAGACAAGCACAATCCTATGGTTAGGCCAGGACAATATTTGCTAGATTCCATGTGGGTTTCCCCAACCACATATCCTTAGCGTGTGAATTCAGAAGCTTGGCTGCACGGGCTCCCCCTTACAGTGCACTCTCTTCTCAGGCCAACCAAGCTTCCAGCACCCATAAAACTCCCATGGCACACTGATCACCTCTACTAAAGACTGTGAAGATGTGGATGCCTTCACAACGACCGTTGCTGCGCTAGTGGATAGAAGGTTTTTGGCTACTACACAAGAGTATTTAGTTCGGGACCCTCGTTCGAGTGGCCATACATGGGGCAAGAGATTAATCACCGATTAGGTGGCACTCCAGCCTGAAGAGGTTACACTCAATAGGGTTTATAGGAGTACTACTATGTCTGTATGACACATCCACACTCGTAATCCTAGGCTTTCCCTTAGGATTCACATTTGTATACCGGTCGGGGGTAGCTCGGCCAAAGAGCTCCGTTGCCGGTCTGAGTCGCCTTGGGGTGAGTACTTTTTCCCACCAAGGAAGGCCCAATTTCCTAGAGTCAATAACAGTTTCTCTTGCACCCAGGATCGCACAAGTGCGCAAGGGGAGAGGATACTCCTATTATTGAATCGAAGGTTACACAAGTTGAAAGCATTTGTTCATTTTAATAGCCAAATTGAAGTGTGAGGAAAACACATCAAACACTTTGTGTATTTTAAGCCAATGCTTATAATGTCAACTTAAGCATGCAAGTTCTTTTTAGGCCCAATAAATCTTCTATGTGAAAGAGGCACTCAAGATAAAGCACAATTGAAGCGAGAGCCCTGCAAAAACACAATTAGTAGTTTTGAGTCTTCCGTCTTTGACAAGCGATAGTTGACGTTGCAAATCCCGAATTGTGGACATTCAAACCTAGAAAGTTAGACAAAGATTAGTCACAAAAATCAAAATTAAACTAGAGAAAAATAACATTAGACTTACTAATGAAAATTAAAAGACAAAATTTAATCTAAAAATCATACTTAAGCTAAGTTAAATAATATTCAAACGCTAATTCTAAAAAAAAGAATTCAAAGCTAAACTAAATTAAATATATTAAAAATAATAATTTAAAGCTAATTAATCTAAAGTTTAAAACAAAATCTAAAATTTAAGTAAGAATTAAAAAAATCTAATTAAAAATCAAAAACTAATTAAAATCTAAATTAAAGTCTAATTAATATTAAAAATCTAATTGAAAATCAAAAGCTAATTAAAATCTAAATTAAAGTCTAATTAAGAAACCTAAATATAATGAAAATCTAATTACAAATATAATGATAATCTAATTAAGAATCCAAAGTAAAAAAACTAAATAAAAAAAAATCTAAATCTAATGACATTCTAATTAAGAGTCTAACTTAAAGACTAATTAAAAAAAAATCTAAATCTAATTATAAAACTAATCTCATTGAATATCTAAATCAAATGAAAAAGTAAGTAAAAATTTAAATATGAAATCTTATTCTAAAGAAAGAACGAATCTAATTTAAAACTATAAGCAGAAACTAATGAAATCTAAATGCTATGGGAAAACTAAAAACGAAAAACTAAACACTAACACTAAAGTCAAAATTAAAAACTCACATGAAATTAGCTAAAACAAAAAAAACTAAATGGAAAATGAAAGTCTAAAAGTTAACGTACTCCCTCACGGCAAGCTGAAATACTGAGTTGCACATTGAATTCGCTAGACCCTTTAGCCTACTGTGAGCTGATGCATTTATGATGAGCAGGTGAAAGTTTCAGCGTGAATGGTATGGATGGCTAGAGTCGGCACTGAGGAGGATTGGTTTGCCGGCTCAACAATCAGGGACAAGCTAGAAAAGACTATAGATCAACTCTGATCACACACAAACAATGTGCCTCGCGTGCAATTCTTGACTAACGTAGTCCCTCATTAATAACATAAGCGCCATAGTAGAAACTCGAGCCAGGTAAAGCCAAAAACATTAAAATTGTGATATAAAAGTATGCATCATCAACTACTAGCTTCAATCTTATCAGCCGACCTATTTACTCTTGGCAGTCATCTATAGCCACAAGATTGTCCTCGCCTCTTGCCAGAATACGTATTCTTTGATGCAACTGTTTGAGACTTTAATGGGGTGAGACTGGGAATCAAGCACAATTATGAAGGGTGCGAGAGTCTTTATCAAGATCGCCGACGCTTAAAGCACCCTACATGAATTATGGCCAACATGTCAAACAATATTATTGGTGTATTAAACAAAAATCAGCTATGAGACCTATGTGCAGCGCCATCACCCCATGCTTAAAATAATTAAATAAGCATTGATGTGATCAGTTAGAGACAGAAGTGGTATCTGTTCTATGCTCCTACTCACAGCGTTGTCTATACGTGACTATGACAACAGATTTTTCTAACACTTTTTTTTTTTTTTTCACAAAGTTTATTATTGCATCCCAAGAAATTTATCAGTAGCAGAAATTTATCAGAAGTTTATGGCACCGAACTTTACCAGCTGAGGCAATCAAAGATATGACAAAACTAGTTCCAAAGGGCAGAAATTTACCAAAGATATATTATACCAAAACAAAACCTTTTAGTGAACCAGATTCAAAGGATGCTGCAAAACTTTCATAAAAGAAAACTTTTCAATCAACAAAAACTTGTCAGGTTCACCAAATGTAATTAGAGAAATTTCCAAATTAGATTGCAAATAGCATAAAACCATTAAATCCCTAATAACAATGGAGAACAATGAAAGCAAGAACATGAGAGTATGAAACAAATTCACCTAGTCTTCAAGTCTCCATTGATTGACCTCCATTGGCCTTCTCCATCTTGCTGAAAATGATATAATTGCCCTCAAATTTGAAGTGCAACTATAACCTATGACAAAGCCAAGCAAAATATTGAAGTAATGTGATTGCTCAAGTGCTCAAAAGCTCTCAAACATACTGAAAATAACTTGTGTGTGTCCTAAAATGACTTGAGAGAGGGTCTTTTAAAGAATTCCAAATGGTGAATGGACGGACAAGATTAAATGTTGGTGAAGCCCTAAGATCAACGGCTAGGATTCAATGTGATAAGGATGATTAGGGTTAGGACAACATTAGGTCAAAGTTAGGGCAAGCCTTTAAATGAAGGGTGGGGATTTAATTGGAGATAATCAAATCAATGGTGGAGAAAAAATAGGTAGATGGAATAATAGAAATTATTTAATTTATGGAGAATGTTGACTTATGAATTAAATAATGATTTAATTCATAAGTGGGAATGAAACAAAAGACTTGATATTTATAATTATTTTAATTATTTGTTTGGTGAGATGGAAAGTGGGATAAATAAATAAATTTATTTGATTGAAAGATAAATGGTTAAATGGAGAATTATTAGAAGGCATAAGGACTAATTAGTGACGTATCTAAATAAATAAATGCAATTTATTTATTTAAATAATCATGGAGGAATAATTATCACATTAGGACCCGATTAAATAATTGCATTATGTGAGTAAGAAGCATGGTCATTATATGAAATATGGTTTGCAAGGCGAGGCCATTTTTATGTGTCTACAAAAATATATTGCTGCAAAATCTTGTTGTACACAATTTTTATGGATGAAACATACTTTGAAATATGTTAAGGTTGAGTATGTGCATCCCATTCCTATATTCTATGATAATACAGGTGTTATCAACATATCAAAGAATCCAATTATGTACTCCATGACAAAGCATATTTTTGTTTAAGTATCATTTCTTGAGGGAGAAAATACTTGAGTAATTAATGTTGGAGTGTATTTCTATAAAGGACCAAATTGCAAATATTTTCATGAAGACTCTTCCAAAAGAGACTTCTGAGTACCTGGGGGAAAAATTGGGAGTGATGTCACTCTCATAAATTTGCTAAGTTCTTCAAGAGAAACATGTTCTCATGGGGAGCTATTCATTATCTTCTTCAATTAGTCTCGGATACCATTTGCCATTCATGTCAAAGGGGAAGGAGTAGAGTCAGGGGGAGCAATTTTTCCAAGGGGAGAAGTATTGGTCATGTTGCATTTCAAATTTATTATTTTACATGGTTGTCATCAATGACAAAGGGGGAGATTATTGAAAAAATATTGTCATCGATGTCAAAGAATAGTGATTAATATGTTTATTAGAAGTAGAAATTTAAGAAGTAAAGATGTTATAAATAAGGAGAAAATTTAAATAAGGAGAAGAGAAAAAAATTAATGCAACATTATATAGGGAGCATCATGGCCAACCAATTTTAGAGATCTTAAATGCAATAAAATAAAGAAAATGTGAGAGTCGAACCATGTAAAGGAAGAGGAGAAAAATATTAAATATTATACAAAGTAAATTAGTGGATGACCCCCTAGAGATGGACACCCTATCTTGGAAATATAAATAAATCAAAACAAAATATGCTTTCATAATTGTTGGTTGGCCTTCTAGGGAGAAGTGACCACCTTTGAGCAATCTAATTTAAATGATAAAAAACATGATTTTGGCCAACCTGATTAGGGAGATGTGATTGTTGGTGAAAAGGCATCTTGGAGGTGTATTAAAGAGAGACATTTGTGGATCATTTGGACAACCATTCATTGAATATCATTCCTAATTTTAGAGCAGATTTACAACAGAGGAGTAGATTTATGTGAGAAGAATTTATGAGATTAATTAGTCACATGTTTGTGAAGTTTTTATAGTGAAATCATGCAATTTTCATAAATGTATGTTGTGAATATTTGGAGCAAATATTGTGCAAAATTATGTGAAGATATACTTCAGATGTTACACCCAATGTCATAGTTACCTAGTTACTTTTACCTGCATGAGCTAATATGATGACAAATGTAAATCGTAACCTAAATATGTTTAAAAGGTAAATGAAATACTGTAATGTGCAATATAATGTTATTTCTTTTAAAGGAATGATTATGTTTTATACTAATGGAAGATGCGATGAATGAATATGTATCACAATGTGAATATTTAATTCTTTGATGATGCAAATGATTGCATTGTTATCGTCTAACTAATGTTTTAATAAACTAATCTGGATGCAGGAACAAGTTCAAGCCTCCAAAAGAGAGGGGAAGTATCACTCAAAAGAACTTTGTTTGGTAACCCTTAATAAGCCTAACTGAGCTTTCACACACTCACTTCTAGTTTGGTCAAGTCGAGTCAATAGTTTGGGAAATGGTAAGTAACCTTTAGTCTTGTTTGTGCATGATTTAGAAGAGGTTACGATCTTGTTTGTGAATGTTCTTGATTGGGGTTATGTGATTGAGTCTCTTTATCAGGTGAGAGTTCTTCTTTCTATGTTCATATTTGTCGATGAAGTATATACACTTCATGTATATATGTCAATCAATGAGAATGTGATTATATGTGTTAAAATGTAAATTTCATGATAATGATATATATATATATATAATATTTATATATCTATTAATATATGTGTATGTAGTTATGTTGACAAAAACGTACATACAAATATATTAATATATATATATACATGTATTATTATGTAGAATATGTAAATATATGGATATGTATGCAAATGGAAAATAATGCATTTTATAAACATATGGTTGAGATAAATTATATATATGAATATATGTGTGTTGTATTAAATATATATATTAAATATGTTATATGGCACGTGATATATTCATAGTGCATAAAGTATAATATAGCGCATTAACTATAACATGGTGCATTGAGTAAAACATAGTGCATAGGTTTAGAGAATACAAGGGTAAAAGCAAGAATTTGGGTCCACGAAGAGGGGAAGTTTCAGCCAAAAAAAAATAGCAAAAAACGTGTACACATTATTAAAAAAATGCGTGTGTTATGCTTCGGGTACCCGAGACTTAAAAAATGTGTATGCACTAAAAAATGTGTACGTGTTTTATAACACATACAAGTCATTTATTTAAAAAATTAAATATCTTTTAGAAATGTGTATGCGTTTTAAAATGCATACACATTTTATAATGCAAAATGCACACGCGTTTTTAAATGCGTACACGTTTCTAAAAAGTATTTAATTTTTTAAATAATCAAGCAAATAAAGAAAAGATATGTGTTTTGTAATGCGCACGCATTTTTAAAATTTTGAAACCCCAACCCACATGTTGCCTCGGTCTTAGGCTAGATAAAATCTTGGCAACCCAACCCTTAGCCTTTGACTTGCAACTAAAAAATTAAGGTAGGTTCAAAAGAAATGTCCAACTTTGGCAATATGGTTGATGGACTTTTTTTCTGAATCAATCTATGAAATTAAAACCCATTAGAGAACATGATGTCTAGTTTCCAAATATATATATATATATATATTTTAAGATTGAATTATATTTGTTATTTTTTAATTAATTTCTAAGCAAATTAGTCCATAAACTTGAAATATCAGACTTTTTTTGTTTTTTAATAACTTTTTTTTGGTTAATTTTGTTGTTAAAAAAATGTATGGCATCAATGTTCAAACAATTCTCTACACAATGACAAAAGATGTTGGTGTAAATAAAATCTTGTACCTAGTTCATTAATTACTAAGGGACTTATTTAGATGTATGTTAAGTTTACTTAGGTCATAGGAAGGAATCTTTCTAGAAGGTGTTAGTTGTCATTAGTTGTTATCTTATCCTTTGACAACTACTACATGTGAACCTAGGTAAGTGTGATTAGTTGTCTCACGTAATATGATTAAGACACTTGTCGTAATCCTATGACATCTTGCATCTCACCTTGGCTATATAACCAAGGGGTTTCTCTCATTTGTAATCAATCACAATCATCTCATATCATTGACATTGGACATAGTTTATTCTTGTCACATTCTATTCTCTCTCTTTTGTGCTTTCCATTTGGTCTCTAGATCTTGGCATCCATAGTCAATTCTAACATGGTATCAGAGTAGGTTGGGTGCCATTGGAGATTCTTTTTCTGAAGAGATACAGATTTGGGGGTGTTCCATTTTGTGGCTCTTTATTGCAGGTTTATATCAGAGCTTGTTGGTGTAAATCTAAGCTCACCATTGTGTCCGGGAGATTCGAGAAAGTCAATTTTTCCTTTTGTTTCGTCCAAATCGGACATACAAGGCCAAATCTATGAGGGTTTGAAGCTGAAGTGTGGTTGCCAGATCCAAAAGGTAGCTACAATCTTGGAGCATTTTGGGTCAAATTTGACCTTTCCATCATGTCCAGAAGGGCCAAAAACCCTAAGATTGACTGTCAATTCATCCAAATCGAAGCAGTTGTTTGATGAGGCAATTTTTTTTTGCTCAAAGAGTCATATGACCTCCATATCGCCATTACTACAGGCGGTATGATTTTCTGAAAAAAAAATATCTAATTTTATTTCATCGGAAATTTTTTGAAAATTAATTTTTGCAATTAAAATTCTTTTGTAATTTAAGTTTTTTATTAAAAATTGTTGCAAAAATAAAAATCAAAAGATGGCCAAGCAAATTTATACAAGTCGTACCCTACTTGCGCAGAGTACCTTGTACCCACGACAGGGTACGCTGCACCCGGCAACCACATCATCAAATCTGCGGCCCCCACTCACCTCAGTCAACAAAATCATCGATCGGGATTTCCATCGATGATCGGCAAAGTCTTGAAACCTGACGTTGCAATTCATTCCGATCGGAGTTTTACGAAGCTCGGTGACCATTCACACACCGGCAAGCGTTTACAAAAAATCTAGCTACTGTACATTCAGAAATCCGGCCACTGCACATTCAGAAATCCGACCAGTGAAATCAGAAGATTCTGTCGAGAAAATTAGAATATTCTGGATAAGGGATTCTATCGAGATTCCTTGCCATATACCGGCCCTACATGGAATATTCTGGTAAGGAGAGCGACAGCAACGGTGATGACTAAACAATCATCAAATTTAATTAGGGGAATTGCTGACGTCAGCCTGCGTCATCATTTTCAAAAAAAAAAATTCCCCCCTCACCGTTGGGCTCTTTCATTTTGCAGTTTGACTTTGAAGGCTAATATCTTGCTTATTTTGACTCTTTTTTTCAAGCAAATTTTTTTTATTTGGGCTAATTTTTTGCGCTCTTTGCATTGGTGCAACTAGAATTTGGTTTTGGTGCCTGGTTTTTCTAGAATTTACAGATTCTCATAGGTGTTGTTGCTTTGTCCTCATTTTAGGAACTTCGGGAGCTCATATCTTGCTTCTACGATAACATTTTTTTGTGTATTTTTTTTAAAGTGCATGGTTTTTCATGTAATTTTCAATGGTATAATTAGATTGATCTCATTGTATACCAAAAATTGTACTTGATTTTGTGGCCAAATTTGGCATTTGCCTGCACTAAGATCAAAAGTCCACTTGGCTATTTTTGGCAAGTGGCAACTGTAAACGTACTAAGTATAAAGTGCCAAATCAGATATTGCTTGGGGGGTTTCTTGATTGAGTAATTTGCGGGGGGGTAATCTTGCAGTGTTGGTTGCATTCTTTTGCTTGATTTGTGTTCTTGCAATGGGGAAATCTCAAATTGAACTCCTAACTCCACATAATTATGCTATATGGAGAAAATTAGTATGGCACTATCTCATGATGAAAGGTCTAATAGGTCATCTAAAGGACACAATTCCAAAACCTACTGATGCTAAAGAATTAGCAAGGTGGGACATTGATCATGAGAAAACACTTGGATGCATATGTTCATTAGTCTCATTTGATTTGCAATTTCATATTGAATCATGTAATACACCTAAAGAGGCATGGGAGACTTTTGAAAAATTATATGGTAAAATAGATAGGATTAGGGGTTATCAAATTGATAATGATTTGATGAATCTTTATCCTTAATGTTTTGACCACATCCAAGACTACATCTCCAAAATCAAGCAACTAAGAACACAATTGAAAGAATGCAGTATTGAAAAAGAGGATTTACAATTGGTTCTGAATGTGTTATCCAAGCTTGGTCCTAAGTATTCTGTATTTGTTTCTGGCTTTCATACCCATCGACTTTCTATGGGAGCATCATATGTTGATCCTAAGTTTGATGACTTTGCAAATCTCCTAATCCAAGAGGAAGCTAAGTTAATGAACATGGGTCTAATAAAGTCTTCCAAGTCACAAGAATTGGTGGCTAGTGAGTCAAAGGGACATAAAGAATCAAGGAATTTTGATAAGAAGCAAAAGAAGAAAAAGAACAAGCCTCATAAAGAATCAAAATCCTCATCCTTAAAAGGAAAATTGTCTAAGAAGGAGATACTTTTTTGTGCATATTGCAAGAAGGATGGACATGAAGAATATTATTGTTATAAGAAGTATACTGATGAGTTGAAGAATCTTCTCAGAAAGAATCACATTGATTTTCCTTCTAGAATGTCTGAATCTCCTTCTCCTTCTACTTCAAAACAGTCTAAAAAGGACAAAAGTAAAGCATCCACATCAGGATATAAAGGACAAGCTCTTTGTGCTCTTTCAGGTCCAGGATCATGGAGATGGCTTCTAGATTCAGGAGCATCTCATCATATGGCATCTTCACAGACTATCTTCTCTTCATTTCAGCCTTGTACTATGTCTCCTATCTTGATGGGAAACAATACATACATGAGTGTAACAGGGAAGGGATCTATTAGTTTTGGGGACAACACTTTTCAGGATGTCTTGTGCGTTCCTCATTTGATGAACAATCTTCTTTCCATATATCAAATTACACATGGTGGAGATGGGAGAACTGTGGAGTTCACACCTAATTCTATCATCATTCGAGACTTGGAGACTAGAGAGATCATTGCTATTTGGGTGGTTGATCATTCATCTTGGTTGTATACCTTTGCACAGTTTGCTTATGATGGTGAAATTGTTCCTTCGACTGTTGATCATATGAACCATGATTCAAAGGAGACATTTGGCTACTTGAACTTAGGAGTTCTCACATCAGATCAAGTTCTTGAGTCATGCATTCTATCTCCTCCACCTATTGTTGCAGTTGATGATGCTTGTGATTCCACAGTTTGGGTTCCTTGTGATTCAATGTAGCAGGATATATATAGTCTTCCAGATATAGCTACTTTGGATGACTTCTTGACAGGTATTTCAGACTTGTTTGTGGAGTCTCATCTTGCAAATTTGGAGGACGCCATCGATAGCATTCATCTTCTCTTTGATGAAGATGCTCCTTCTTCAGTTGTTGTGAGGGAACACTCTGACCCTCTTGTTCATTCTCTACATGATCATTCTTCACGCTTTGGCGTGATTGTGGATTCTTTTGGACAACATTTAGAGGAGGCTTCTTTGTCTTAAAAGGGGATGTCCTTGTCTTTGGATCATGTTTTACATTCATCTCTACTAGATGTTAGATTGTCCTCTTCAGCAGTGTGGCCTAGAACGCAGTTTGGAGTGTCATCTTTTGGCATTGACATGGAGACACTTGAGCATGCTTCAGAGAAATCATCATCCATAATCCATCTACATGACATCATGCATACACCCATGGTTTTGTTTCTTCCTAAAGGGAGGAACATTGTTCGGCGAGATTGGATCATCTTCAGCATTCAATGCCGAGCTTCTACCATCATTGCAGGAGACTCAACATTGAGGGGGGCATACCTTGTCTCTCTTCTACTTCTCTCTTATGGGGGGTTTTTTTCCTCACATGGGGTTTTTACCTTCTCATTCTTCATTGAGAGCATTTATTTTTGTATTTCATCTCTTTTGGGGAGGAGTTTTTTCCCACTGGGTTTTCTCATTTTCTTCGTTTGTGAGAGATTGCATTTCATTTGCATTGCATATGTATATGGGTACCTAACATGGCCTAGTATCTGAGACCCATCTTTATGTCATTTGCATAATAATATGCTACTCCCTAAGTTGCACTTAAGGGGGGGTGTTTGTGTAAATAAAGTCTTGTACCTAGTTCATTCATTACTAGAAGACTTATTTACACATGTTAAGTTTACTTAGGTCATAGGAAGGAATCTTTCTAGAAGGTGTTAGTTCTCATTAGTTTTTATCTTATCCTTTGACAACTACTACATGTGAACCTAGGTAAGTGTGATTAGTTGTCTCATGTCATATGATTAAGACACTTGTCATAATCCTATGACATCTTGCATCTCACCTTGGCTATATAACCAACGAAATTCTCTCATTTGTAATCAATCACAATCATCTCATATCATTGACATTGAATACAGTTTATTCTTGTCACATTCTATTCTCTCTCTTTTGTGATTTCCATTTGGTCTCTAGATCTTGGCATCCATAGCCAATTCTAACAAAATAAAGAGTCAAAAAATGTTTATTTTAGGTCCAATTATGTTGTTTGTACACATTGATTTTTAAAAACAACAATTAAGGCCAATTAAAATTCAACAAAAAAAAATATTCAGAAAAAAATTACAAAAAATATCCTCATCAATCTTTATGTTGTTAGCTATCTTTACCCAAAAGGAATTAGAAAAATACTTTTATTTGGGTCAAAAAGTGGTGTCCATACACGTGCATGGTATGGTTAAAAAAAAAAGTGACTTCTAAAAAGTGGTTTCTATACATCCCTATCAAAATCCAGTTTCTATTATATGGGTATTTGAATAAATTATACATTTAGAAACTAGATTCATAATTCTAAATTTCATGTTACTTAATTTTTTTAAGATTCATTGTGTAAGTGCCTCAAATTTTTAGTCCAATTGTGACAATTTATGAAAAACAACAAAAACACTTCTACTTTTTGAGCTTTTTGTGGACCCAACTTTTGCATTTGCCCATAAACTAGAGCAAGAAATGATTATAAACTAGCGCATGATATGTCTTCATAGTGCATTGTTAATATCATTTCATATGAACTTAAAGTGTTATTTTTATGTATCAAAGTTAGTGCATGAATAGTGCATGCAATTAAATATAAGCTAAGTGTATAAGCTACAAACTTAGTGTGATATGAGACTTAGTCAAATATAAAAATGTAGAATGGAATATAAAACATGTAAATGATATTTTGACTTAGTCTAAGTTCAAACAACAAACACCAGAATAGGGGTGCGTGGGTTTATGCGGTGCCAAAATATGGACTTTACATACATTCAAAAGTTTGTTCTATATTTCTTTTCCAGTGCGTAAGGAAAGAATAGTCTAATATGGGAATAAGTCAAATGGAGAGCTAGTTGAGAGGAGTCGATTTGTGAAGCCATTTACCTTGCATTTATGAGTGAATACTCTTGTTGTCTTGTGGAGAAAGCGGTTGGCTGAGTATTTTCTTTGAGTCATTGTTTTTGAATCTGCCACCTTTCTTTTATCTAGCTGATTTGATTGTTAAGCATGAAAAATTCATCAAATTTGATTCGATTAGTATCTACAAACTTAAAAATATAGGAATCTAAAGAGAAATTCATTAGATTCAATTACTACCACCCTCCTTCTAGCGCCAAAATGTGATTACAATCATAGTATGAATTAAACACACAAGATCCAAATGAATTTAAACTATATTTAATCCCCTAAGCCATGATCCCAATCCCTTGGATAATATGAGTTATTCCAATTAATTTTATTGATGAAAATTGAAGAAACTAATGAAATATGAATGAAACATGGATGAAAAACTAGGTTAACATGATGAAAATGAGTGTGAAATGCTAAAATGCTTGATGGATATGGATGCAAGCTACACTAAATGGAAACAAAGTTCAAAGATGCAAGTCATGGATGCAAACTTATGTTAAAATGGATGCAAACTAAGCTAAAATGGAAGCCATTAATGTATACTTAAACTAATATGGATAAAGATTAAGCTAAAATGCTAACAAATGCTAAATGTGGATGCAAGTGAATATGGATTTCAATAGCATAACTTTTTGAAAGGGTGGATCCATTTCTCTCCAAATGGGAAGTATTTATAGGAGAGCAAATGAAGAATCAATGATCAAGATGAAAAGGATCCATCAATGGTTAGGATGGAATCAAGGGTGAAACATGGATCAAGGATTATCATCAATGGACGAGAATCAAAGATCGTATGGATCAAAGAAAGCATCAAGGGCTCACAATGATTCAAACAAACACACTTTGTAACAACTTTGAAAGTTTGTTACAAAGTTTGTTTGAAAAGAATCATTCCCTTTTTGGAGCCGAATAGGTCCAGGATTTATTCATCTTGTAGTCATACACGCTTCCTTCTAGAATCCTTTTTTTCTTTTTGAAAACACTTTTATAGAGATGCCAAAAGTCTCCTGCCTTTGCTATTATCAATATCACTATCAGTGCAATCATTTCTTTCTTAAGCCTCCAAAAACTTGTATCATTCAATTTACAAACTCTATTTCCTATTATAAATTAGCCAGCGGTCCTTTTAATGGTTCACGTAACCTTTGAAAAAGTCGTTGGAGTTATGTAAAGTACATTGGAGATCACTGGGTTATCAAAACTTCTAAAATTTTTGCCTCTTCACAAAATATGTTTTATATGTGCCACAACTATATCATCGAATATAGAAAATATGTGAGGCCGCCAAGTCTATCGATAAAGGAACAAAAGAAGACTTAATCGAGCCATTCCTTATTTGTTTGTCGGCTAGTGTTCTATGGATGGAAATGTTCCATCCAATTATCTTCATCTTTGGCATCAAAGCAATATGCAAATACTTTGTGGCAACAATAATGAATGAAAAGAAGAGCTTCTTGATTCGCCTCCAATGATCTCCTTTTAAAGAGCCTATGTTAGTCTAAAGACCGTCGCAATTTCCCATTGAGCCACTTCTTCCAATTAACAATGATGTTGTTTCTTCCCAAACAATTTCAGTCTCGTAAAAATTAGATCTCAATGTTGTCAACCTTTGGTAAATCCCTACTACAAGTATTTGGAGTCGAACGAACTATGGAGTTTCATAATTTGTTTTAAACTTCATTATTCGTATCAGATTTGGTCTTCTAAAACCAATATTCCCAGTGTGATTTTGTGCACAAAATGACTTCAACAGGCTTTTGGGAAGTTAGCATAACTATGAGTTGTTGCAACAAGACTAATTTTTATCTTTTTCTTACCTTTGAAATAGCACACGGGATTTTGAGTAATTATGCTAACTCTCCACCACCTAGATTTTGAGTGATTCTGATAACTCTAGCGAGAAGCTATGATAACTTTGAAAATTGCCATCAAAATGCAACTTTGTAAAATTTTAAACTTAAAAAGACTTTGTAACCACCTCTTTGAGTGTGGAGACGAAAAATTCCATCTCTTAATTGAAAACTCCAATTTTTAGAAAATTTGAACAAGAAGTATGAACACTGTTGAGTAAAACCCAGAAACCGTTTTTTCTCCAAATGCACAAAAAACCAAAATTGACATCATTTGTGAAATGTTGGTTATAAGCTTATAATTTTAAAATCTCTCAAATGATAAGGATTCTAGGCACAAAAACTGGCCACATTGGACAAAATGAGGTTAGGATCAGATCTACAAAAGGATTTTGCACCAACTTTTATTGATTTTCCAAATTAATTGTTTTGGTGATTTAGAAAGCTAAAGTGTGCAGAGGTGCATTAGAAGTTTAAAATGGGTGAGGTAAAAAACATGTCCAACAATTGGCTCTATCTAGGGACAAGGATTGCAAAGGACGAAGCAAGGAACCCAAAATAATAAGCATGAATCAGTGCTTAAATTCCATTGGGCTACAGAGTCAAAGAGCATGGAGGGAATAGAGCAAAAGCAAGCTAAAAATGGAACAAAGCAGGAAAGGAAACTAAATTTCCAGCACAACAAAAACTCCTAATATGTACATGGTAGGGAGACTTTAACTCAGATGGCTCTAATATGATTAAGCAAATCCATTTATGGGCTAGGAGAAATAGCTGTCTATGTTAAATAATACTTGGTGACTGAAAATTGCATGCGCAACCAACTACCAACTTGCGACTGCTATCATCAAAAAGATAAGACAAGCATCTTGTAAAAATTCTCTAGATAAAATTGAGTGCTCAAAAATCTACTCTTTATTATATGCCTCTGCAACCAAATGATTCACACTAGAACTACCTTGCATAAAGTCACCAAAATCTGCTTGTGCAATTATATCAGTTGTAATATCATGTTACACTTGATTTTCTGAACAAAAGAAACTAGCCCTCGAATTGGACATCCCACATAAAAATTATGAGACAATGACACTTCTTGAGCACTGTGTGGAAGTGACTACATTGTTTAAAAATTTTGGACCCTAACTTGTTGTATATGCATCAACAAGTTCATCAAACTCAAACCTTGATTTAATTAATTCAGCTTCTTCATTTTTATCCACCCCACATATCAGTTTCAATAATTGACTGGAACAACTTGAATCTTCAAAAATGAAAGCCTCCATTTTTGATACCTTATTGTCATCTTCCTTTTCTGAAACTTGATCTTCCACCTTCATATTGGTTGCATCTAATCTCATACCAATACCCTCAAATGTGAAGGCTTCAATTTTTGGGGCATGTAGAGGCTTCAACACTTTGTCATTTCTATTTAGTTCTATATTATTCATATAAGTAGATACATCTTCGTTATTTGTTGCAGCTAAAGAAAAAGATGTTATACATAATTTTTGCTCACAAGAAAAGTAATTTTCCTCATCACTAGAAGAATCAGAACCATCTTTATCTATCTCACAGTTGAGATTATATATTTCAGCATTAAAAGATTTAATCCCCATATTACTTCATTTTTCTAGAAATGATTATGATAAAAAACTGTGAGATTGGAACACTCATCTGAAGAGCATAAGAGGTTTGATGAATTTATATTTTGAAACTTCATGGTTTTATACTTTTAAACCACGTAATTTTGTACACATCTTTCAACATGATTTTTCTTCCATACCCCTAATAAAATAAAGTCATCTTCAATATTAACATCTTCTTGTTTTGCAATCTCAAGATCACGTACCTTTCTTTGTTACAAGAGGAAATGGACATCGGGATGTAATGCTCCAGAAAAAGTGGTCATTTGTAGCTCCTTACTTGGCTGAAGATTATGAGGAATCCTTCTTAAACATCTATCAAACCATTCAACAAACTCCCTTACAGATTGACGAGCTCTTTCTTTTTAATGATGAGAAATTGAGATGATAGTGCGCACACATCAACTGCTAGTTTAAATCTTCCAAGAAACTTCTTCATGTTGTCCCAATTCATAATGCATCCATCTTCTAAAGATTGAAACCAAACTGTAGCAGCTCCAATGAGAGATTCAACAAAAAATTGGACAAAAACATTTTCTTCTCTTACCCCCACAACTCCACAAGCTATAGTAAAGGCCCGAAGATGATCATTTCCAACCTGTAAGTCTTCTCCATTAAACTTCAAAAATATCTTTCTTGAATCTACAAGCAAGTCTGAATATTGTGGCAACGCTAAAGGTCCAAACTGAGTACACCATGCTTAGGGTGAAAGCAATGCCATAATGAAAATTTAGAAAAAGAAAGGTTGAATCTTCTACCAAAAATATTTTCTAAGCAAGTTCCATATATCAGAGTCGCTAACCTCCATCTTGGGGGAGGTACCTTCATATTTCTAAGAAAAGAAAACATTGGAAAACACTGGTACTTCAATTTTTTCCCTAGCGGAGTTGTCAAAAATATGTTAGCAAATAGATTGGGCACCTTGAGGTTTTGTTTCAATAATACTGATTCTTTGCTTGAAAGGTGTCAAAGTTCCAAACAGCTCTGGAAAGATCACAATTTCATTTGTGACTTTCTTCTAAATTTTAGAGGTACAATTCTCTCATATGATTTAATTGGTTTTTCTAGGTATGTTTTTAACCAAAAAGTAGAAAAGGAAAACTAATATCTACACATAAACATGATACAGATATGGTTGACAAGCATAGAATAAATAGAATGCAAATAGATGATGCACAAATCACCCCCTTCACATGCACGAGTGATAATCAGGTAAAGATGAATGGTAGACCCTTCTAATAGATGAGTTAATTAGAATTCACATATTCTCAAATAAACACCTACGCAATCTGATATAACAGATAATACATTGAAGAGTGCTTACAAGGAAACATAGGAAATTTGCATTCAAAAAGAAATATTGATAAATTCACATATATAGAACATCTCTTTTATTCCTCCAATGCAAAATATGAGTTGAGAGGCTCAACATATCTGCACAACAAACTGCATTTGAAAAAGGAAAATTAAACTGCTCCCCTATTCCCTCTAGAATTGAAATTGAGTCTCTGAAGACTCTCACAGAAGCCTTTGTTTTGTAGCCAAAGAAAAAGATCCCCCTTTTACAAAGATGAGTTTTAATTTTATAATTCTTCCCCGGAAGTAACCGTTTCTTTTTGTAACTGAATCTTTTAACCGTCTTTTATCTTGAAAAGACTCTTCGTAACTCCCTTTATCTTTTCGGTGTACCTGGCCCTTCAATTTCATGTGTGCATATCTTTCAATGGTTTCACTTACGGTCATTAGCGTGACATAGTTTTCAGGTCACATTTAAAATATTTAAGGTCATTCCACACTAGTGTATCTTGTCCTTTAAAACCACCTTTCACAACCAACTGCTACATTTCAATACTTGTCCACGCATTTAGTAAATTGTTTCATCTAGCATCATTAGGAATACTGCCCATGACACCTTCAAAAGTAACCCGAAGACTATATAGGTCCTATGTACATGCAATGTTACATTAATCTATCTCCATACGTTGATAAGTCATGTTACAATACCCTCAAGTTTCCTTAGCTTTGAGGCTCACCAGCATATATGTATATTATGAATGAAACTCCACTTTGGTGAGTTGCGTTTACCAAATACACGATTTATCACTGATATATCAACTTGCATCATCTATTTCAACGTGTCGACTCCTTTCGTATGGCGTCTTGAAGTAGCTTCAAGGTCTTCAGTATAAGCTCTTCCAAAGTAATTTATTCGTAAGCTTTTTATATCAATCAGAGCTATACCTTTGATGCCAATGCTTCACTGTGTAATAAGCAGCGAAGTGTTAACATGATCCATTTGCAGTATAGAGTTCAATTCTGCCAAAAGGATACTGCCTTATTTTTCTTGCTTTTGGAGTTTCACCAAAGTATTCATTTGAATTACATTCATATTTATAAGTTGGGGAAAAGTTCGTCAATCCTTCATGTGGACACTTTGGTATACATCCATATTGCAACTCGACCTCTACGTGATATTTCACTGTATTCTGTATATACTTCAAATTCGATACACTTGCATTTGATGAGTCATCATCCCTTTGAGTTGATTTGTCAAACAAATCATGGGCTCTAGTTACATTTGGCAATCAACATGTATATCTAGCAGGGCACTTGAAATTTCAAACTTTCTCGACTCTCATTATCTGGGAGTTATTCATCTTGTAGTCATACACGCTTCCTTCTAGAATCATTTTTTTCTTTTTGAAAACATTTTTATAGAGATGCCAAAAGTCTCCAACCTTTTCTATTATCAATATCACTGTTAGTGGAATCGTTTCTTTCTTAAGCCTCCAAAAACACTTACCATTCAATTTACAAACTCTCTTTCATGTTATAAATCATGCAACGGTCCTTTTAATGGTTCACGTAACCTTTGCAAAAGGCGTTGGAGTTATGGAAAGTACATTGGAGACCACTGGGTTATCAAAACTTCTAAAATTTCTACCTCTTCATAAAATATGTTTTATACATGTGCCACAACTATATCATCGAATAGAGCAAAGAAGACTTAATCGAGCCATTCCTTATTTGTTTGTCAGCTAGTGTTCTATGGTTCAAAACGTTCCATCTAATTATCTTCATCTTTGATGTCAAAGCAATATGCAAATACTTTGTGGCAACATTAATGAATGAAAAGAAAAGCTTCTTGATTCGCCCCCAATTATATCCTTTTAAAGAGTCTGTGTGAGTCTGAATACCGTCGCAATTTCCCATTGAGCCACTTCTAATTAACAATGATGTTGTGTCTTCCCAAACCATTTCAATCTCGTAAAAATTAGATCTTAGCGTTGTCAAACTTTGGTATCGCTACTGCAAGTATTTGGAGTCCAAGGAACTATGGAGTTTCATAACTTGTTTTAAACTCCATTATTCGTATCGGCTTTGGTCTTCTAAAACCAATATTCTCAGTGCGAGTTTGTGCACAGAATGACTTCAGCGGGTTTTTGGGGGAGTTAGCATAACTATGAGTTGTTGCAACAAGAATACTTTTCATCTTTTTCTTATCTTTGAAATATCGGGCAGGATTTTGAGTAATTATGCTAACTCTCCACCGGCGGGATTTTGACTGATTCTGATAACTCTAGCAGGAAGTTATGATAACTTTGAAAATCGCCACCAAAATGCAACTTTGTAATTTTAAACTTAAAAAGACTTTGTAACCACCTCTTTGAGGCTAGAGACGAAAAATTTCATATCTCTCAACTAAAAACTTCATTTTTCATGAAATTTGACCAACATGAAGTATGAACACTGCTGAGTAAAACCCAAAAACCCAAATGCACAAAAATAAAAAATTGAGATCATTTGTGAAATGTCGGTTATAAGCTTAGAATTTTAAAATCTCTCAAATGATAAGGAGTTTGGACAAGAAAATTGGCCACATTGGACAAAATGAGGTTAGGATCAAGTCTGCAAAAGGATCTCGCACCAGCTTTTATTGATTTTCAGAATTAATTGTTTTGGGAATTTAGGAAGCTAAAGTGTGCAGAGCTGCATTAGAAGTTTAAACTGGGCCAGGTCAAAAATATGGCCAACATTGATTTATTATGAATTTGGTTATCTTCTTTTTTGGATAAGCATGAAAGGTTCTTGATGAATCTAGTTTTTAGTGAACCTCATTATATATATATATATATAGTAGATTATAAGTGTTTAATTTGTTAACTTATAATGCTAAGTAAACCTTTGTGGACGATGAGGTGAGTAATTTACAAAGGGAAAGGTGGCATGATAGAAAAGTCATCATTGTTAGGTTACGATGTTATGCAAACCTTGATTGATAATATTTACTTGATTGATTACTCATATCTCCTTGAAATAGAAAGAGTCTTTCCCTAAGGATAGGGTATAAACTCGATGGTTATATCATTATTCAACAATAGGGTTGGCAAAATGTATTTTATGATTATGTTATT
>VDFB02196590.1:0-13060 GCA_007258455.2 Sequoia sempervirens | reverse complement strand
AAGTTTATAAGCATCACGGTATTTGAGTAACAACATGTTAAATTTTGTAGCCATTTTGCACTTTGGACCCTTAAGGGATCGATCTGGTTGAACATAGCTCGAAGTGATTCCGCGTGTTTGGGTGTGAAAAAGGACCATGCATAGCATAAACATACCAATTTAGACACGTTGGAATAGTTTTTTTGTCATACGAGCTGTAGAACGAAAGTTGCACCACTTTGCAACTTTCAACTACTTGCATTTGACAACTTTTTCCCAAAGTGAAAATTGGCCACGACGGGAAAATAGCTCCGAGATAGCGAAAACCAAGAGAGGTTATTGTAGAGGGACCCAACACAATCCCATAGAATTAGACAAGAAGTTTCTAAGCATCATGGTATCGAAGTAACAACATGATGAAGTTTGCAGCTATTTTGCACTTTAGACCCTTAAGGGATCGATCTGGTTGAATGTAGCTTAGAGCGATTTTGTGTGTTTGGGTGCAAAAGAGGAGCATGCCTAGCATAAACATACCTATTTAGATGCATTGGGACAACCCATTTGGTCACATGAGTTGCAAAACGAAAGGTGCATCACTTTGCAACTTTCCACTACTTGTATTTAACACTTTTTACATGAAGTGAAAACTGGACGGAACCGGAAAACCACTCCTAGATAACAAAAATCGAGAGAGGTAATTGTAGAGGGACCCAACATGATCTCATAGGTTGAGAAAAAGATTTTGTAAGTGCCATGGTTTCCGAGTAATACCCCGTCAAAGATTCCTACACTTTTCCAGTTTGGGATCTGATGTTTCCTTGAACTGTACAATTTCATACAAGGTGATTGTGCTCTCTTTTTGATGGAATTTGGTGGTCAGAAGACTTAACTATACTTTAGTTTTGGTTTGGTATGATTTCAAGTGATTTTGTGCATTTTAGAAGCCAATTACTGAGGGTCGGTCTGTATACCCTGTTTTAAGGGTTTTGAGTGCATTAAAATGTCATATTAAGCATTTCACCCACTGTATGCTTCTATAACTTGATGGAAACACTTAGTTAGGGTTATAATACATGTGTGAAAAAATTTGTGCACAAGGGAGGTGAATAGAGGGTTTTTAGGTGATGCCGTAGATGTCGAATGGTGCATTTTTGAGTGGAAAATGGTGGTTTAGTGCTAGGGTTTGAAGAAATATTTGGGGGCAACGATATCTCTTGAACTTTTAAGCTTGTGTAGACCTTTTTGAAGGTTTTTTAGGCTTTGGTTGGATATGGGAAGGTTTGGAGTATGGGTTTTCAATAAACCATTTCCTAACTTGTGAAAGAAGAGGGTATGGGTTTTCAACAAAATTTGATGGAGACAAGGTGGAGAAACTCAAAATTAGACCAAAATGTTTAGACCTCAACAAAACACCAACCTTGAAATCATAATCACCCAAATTGAATCAACTAACAACAATAGGCTTATAGTCTCCAAATCTCATCAAATGGGCTTATCTTTTAGAGAAGGCCATCCAATGGCCAACCAAACATCAATCAATCTTTAACACAGACCCTAAGACAAATTTCCAAGAGATCATAACATGTTTCTTTGTACCATCATTAAGATCCAATAGAACACCTTGCACAAAGGCTACTAAATTAGTCCTACTTACAAAGAGAGGACCTTTTAAACACTAGATCTTCACTCAAACTCCTCAAACAACAATATGTTATGTGTCAAAACCTCCAATTCCAGGATTTGATTCTAGGTCCAAGACCTTTAGACCCCTAATAC
Source organism: Sequoia sempervirens (assembly GCA_007258455.2). Lineage (NCBI taxonomy): Eukaryota > Viridiplantae > Streptophyta > Pinopsida > Cupressales > Cupressaceae > Sequoia > Sequoia sempervirens. The sequence goes on along the minus strand of VDFB02196590.1, from coordinate 11,305 downwards.
ACCAAACCCTCGATTTTAAGCAAAATAATTGGGGTTTTAATGAAACTCTATCTCTTGAACCTGTCGACCCAAACAAAGCACCAAACACACTTACACAATTGCACATGGTGAATAATACATTACATGGACATTCCTTCCCACATTTTTTCAAAACACCACTTGAAACCCTCATTTTTATCATGAAAATACCTTGTTATAGCCCTAGAACATCATCCCAAACACCCAATGTATTTTACAAGTTAGAGGACCCATTCCACAAGTTATAGTAGGCACAAAAAGTGGAATGGGTTGAATTACATCATGAAACCCTTCAATCCAAGAACACTGTGAAAGTAGGTAGCAACAGTAAAAATAAGATAACTTTCACTATACAAAGAGTTATAACCTCTAAATAGGTGAAAATGAAAGTTAATTCATCAATATACAACATCCAATAGGTTTCAGATCATCTTAGCATCCGTACAGATTGTATGACAACAAGAAAAGTGAGAAAAACTAGTAAATTTATGAAAAATAATGTTCTTCTTGATAAAAAATGGGTTACAAATCAACCAACAACGTCTCCTTCAAGGAATTAAAGGTTATTATACATTTTTTGATTTCATTCCAACTCCCTCCAATTCCCATAACTTATTTTTAATCATTAAGACCTTCTAATCTTCATTAAGTTGCATTTTAGACCTTTTACACATGACAATATTACATGAATTTTGCAAAAAAAAAAATTTTGACCCCTAAAGACTCCTAAATCACTCAAACACCTTTAAGTCACCCTATTACAACCTATTAGACCCAATTCTTGCACATTTACAACCAAATTCAAAGATTTTCCTTCAAAAGGCTACAAATTCAAATATTGACAATTTTGTAGCAAGAATGCATTTTTTTGCACATTTGACCACCAAGTCTCAAAACATCACCCTAATACACCTTAAATGGTCTTTTTTGACCTTATTTAGCATAAATAAACACAAAAAACCTTAATCTAATCTATTGACCACCTATTAACCTTCAAAAAGTGAAATTTTGCAACTAGGAGATTAGGTGCTCCTGCACCAAAATTACATTGTGTTTGAGCCTTCAAGATGCTTTAAATAGCCTTTACAAATGATTCTACATCTTTCCAATCATGCCTAACTATTGTTTTTGTAACTAACATGACTTATTACATTATAAATCAATTGGTCTAATATGACCTTATTTAATTGACAAAACTCAAAACACAAAACTAACTTAAGACTTCCATGAACCAAATTTGCTAAATAACCTTGGTGCCCCTGCACTAAATTTCAATATTTTAGTAAATCTCATTACAATTAGATCTCATTACAATGCCTTAGGTACTCTGTTCTCACAAATATTTTACAATGTCACTCATACATTCAAGATTCTCTTATAATGTCTACATCATAAGTTCTCATTATGAGGTTAATTTCAAATGAGTAACTTGAGATTCCCTCGCAAAGCTTCACATGCTTTTTTACAATGGATTCAAATTAGAATTGAGATTTGTCAAGATCATCAAAATAAGGATGTTGCATTGCTTTTTTGGCTGAGATTCTCTTCGATGGCTCAAAAATCAGCATTTTTTGCAAGGAGAGACCAATCAATTTTTAGTAATTTAGTTACAGATACTCAAAGTAAAAGAAGAAAAGAAACAACTCATGCAAAATGGAAATGAAATGAAAATAGATGGAAGGAAATTACAGATAGGCATGGAAGTCTCTCAACTTAGTCACCCCAGGATCATACATCTTCACTGGGAGTTCCAAGATACCTATTGCACACAACACCTCTCATGAATAGAATATCTTGAAATTTGAGATGCTCTTATAATGTCTACTTCATAGGTTCTCATGATAAGGTTAACTTCAAATTCCCTCACCAAGCTTCACACACACTTTTTTAATGGCTTAAAATCATAATTGAGATTTGTCAAGATCATCAAAATAAGGATGTTGCATTGCTTTTTTGGTTGAGATTCTCTTGGATGACTCATAAATCTGCATTTTCTGCAAGGGGACACCAATCAATGTTTACCAGATTACAGATACACAAAGTAAAATAAGATGATAGAATTGGCATCAAACAAATTAATGTACATACAATTATAAATTAATAAGAACCATTGTGCATATACTTACAAATTAATCCAATGAACCATCCAGGTATGCTATACTCTTTATTGTGTCAAGTATTGCCTCATGGTCAGACTCATGGACCTTCTACAAGGTTTTGTTCAAATTTCTACCCCCATATTTGGTCAAACAAACATTGGATTCCATGACAATGTCTAAGTAATGATGTTTTCTCCATCTATAACTGGGGCTTCCAATTTATTTTTGGCCTCAACACAATGACACAAGTAATAGTCTATTCCCTCTTCATTGTCTTCATCTACAATAACTCCATAAACATGCCCTGCATTGATATGTGTGGCATATCTCTTGAAATTAGTCAACATTATGAATACAGTATAAAGTAAGATAATAATATGGAATTTCAAAAACTAAGCAAGTAGATATATTACCTAGTTGAACTAGATCTGATATGTGGTCAAAGTCGACTGTTGATTCCATCTGTGTTAGTTCTAATGTCATCAGAGGGCGATACGTGTGAAGTGGGCTAAGATAACTTGTCAACCCACTCCCCTGACTCACAATCATTCCAGGCTTCCATTGTACATGAAGAAAAAATGCATGCCATCTTACGTGTATCGATACTCCATGAACCTACATTTGAGCTAAGGAAAGAGTGTAGCTCACTTGATCCAATTAGTGTAAAAAAATCCACATATGGTGCAATGTTAGTATCATCCATCAACCAAAAAATATATGAATTGAAGACGTACCTTTATTACCTAGACCCATTGAAGCATTACACCACTCGATGATTGATCTTGCATCTGTCAACTTTGCACTGTCTTTATACTTTAACTCTTCTCATGCTAATACTCTAGTTTTCACGCATGCTCTTGCACCATCATGCTCCCCCTTTCCATGCCCGAACTTATAAAAGTTCCACATATGCTTAACACATGTAGTGAGATGCATCCTGCACAACCAGTAGAACATACGTGTGTTCTTGAGCTTTGCTACACAATTATCCAACCATGTTATATGCTAACCATATGTTATGCCCCTCTAAGCCAAATCACTATAGAACATCTAGAAGCAACCTTGCATGAACTCTGGAGAATGTCTGTGATCATTAATAATATAAAAGTGATACTCCCTCAATACCTTCCTTTGGTCCTCTAACTATCAACTACATGAATGAATACTATGTGCACAAATATCGAAACCTGTGTGGAGTTGTAATACTGTGACTGCACCTCATGATGTGGGTGTAGAGTGTAGTTCTCTACAAAGTCAACCAATGATACTATGTTTCCAACTGGAAAGGTGTCCTTGCATAGCTTGAATTGTGTGTCCATCCATTGGGCTCTATGGGTATGCCTTGCATACTCATACACTAGATTCTCACGAAACAGGGACATAAATTGATACACTAAAGTCTTTTGAATAACCAAATCACACATTTTTTCTTGAGACCCATCTTTTGTAGAATATGCCACTGTTTTATACTTCCTGAACTCTACTAGTTCCTGTCCCACCTCATTTGTGCATTCCATATGTTGACATACTGGCATTCATTGCAAGCCACTGTAACACTCACATGAACCATCCAAGCATGTTATAATGTAGAATATTTGGCCATCTTCTATTTCACATAAAATTTTTGATAAGAAATCTCTTGAAGATTTTGGTGGGGCTTCTATGCCACAATCCTACAAAACATCGTTAGTATTCAAATCTAAACATATAGAACGATAAACATCATAATGGTTAGAGAATTCAATATGTAGTCTACAACAAGTAATGCATGTGTGATTTATCTTGACATAAAAAGGTTTAAGCATTTCAAAAAATATTTGAGAAATACTAATTTGAGGATAATCATTTTGAAATTTATGAAAAAATTGGGTTTAAATCATATCCAAAAAATGCTTTGGATGTGGCTCACGGTTCCGACTACCAATTCTCCTTCTTACAACATTCCTTTGATTCAGAGATTTCCTTGTATTATTCTTCCAATACTCTTCAATTAGTCTTCTCAATTATTCAATAACTTTTTTATCTTTATGTGGCAATCTCCCCGAGAATGCCCATAATTCATTTGAATCGGTGCCCTCAATTCTTTGCCACCTTTGAATGACTTTTGATAAAGTTTTTCTACTAATTCTCATTTGTTCACTTGTCTTTTTAATGAGATAAACTCTCTTTTTTTGATAGCTTACCAAAGTTGATGTAATGACACATCAAATGAAATTACTATCCTTTGAGCATGAGGTCTTACCCACACTCTCATAAGCATCCATTATATTCTTCACAATAGTGTTTTCACTTGATACATTCGATGTTCTCAACCCAAGAGTCTTCATGATGTTTTTGTACTTTAAACCCCGCATCATTTCAACAAATAGTTGACATCTTGCAGTCTCATTTAGCCTTCCAAAGAATATTTTCCAAATCTTATCAGCATATCGATTCTACAAGTGCATTTTGGAATCTTACCTTCCATTTGCTACAAAATATCCTCATCAATATTAATCAAATACTTTGGCTTTCTACGCAAAATTCTAGGTGTTCTCCTAGGTACATACATCTCAACATTAGCAATTTCATCAATATTTAATTGAGGTGGTCTAGATTGCGTACCTTCAATCGAGGGTGGAGTAGAAGAAATACCTTGATCTTCACATGGGGATGATGGCATATCTTCTTCGTCAAATCCGAGTGATGATGTACTCTCAACTTGAGATGTGGTGGATGGTGTCCAACCATATTCACTTGTGGTAGATGGTGTCCCTCCATATTCACTTGTGCTTAATGGTGTCCCTTTGTATTCACTTGCAGTAGAGGGTGTGTCTCCAACTATGGTATCTAAATTTTTCCTAGCATGATGCTTTCTCATTTGTTCCCTTTGTGCTGCCAAATTTTGTTCTCTTTTGACGGTTGAGGTTCCTCTTCAATTGGCTTGTTTCCATCAATTGTTTCCAATTTCTTCTTTTCACAATATGCCCTCAACCATAATTTCTCCTTTTCTTTGAAGGTTTGGAGTTGTTCGTCTGTTAGTTTTTTCCTTGTTCATTTCTTTGGCATGATGGATAATTTTATTTGTATCATGGTAATGAGATGAATATTAGTTTCTCAAAATAGTTTAAATCGATGCTATCAATGTGGGAGGAGTTGGTGTAGGAGCACCATTAAAAGTTGTTAATCCATTTTAGGTCATAAGGTCTAGATTATAGTTTTGGAGGAATTTTTTCTTAATAAGGTCTATAAGACCATGTGGTAATGTAATTGGTCATTTTTTCAATACTATTTAGGGGTCTAGGTAGTAGAATTTTCAAAATGTGCAAAAAGTGCTAAGTTGTCAAATTAACAAATAGTGAAGGGTTGTAAAAGTCTATTAAAGAGGGAGACCAATGGTCACCCCTTTTAAATGTTAGTTTTGGAAGTTTAAGTGGCTTTTTTTAGGAGGGAAACATTATAAAAGGAAATGAGAAACTTGAAAGGAGGATGATCCTTCGATTGGAAAGAAGAATTTGAACAATAAAACTTACAATTTCTCCATTTTTTCTATATTATCCAGTATAGTAGCAGTTGGAAAAGGTCGTACAACATATTTTTGATTCATTTCCTTGTGGAATAACATATTATACTGTGTCTTCTCTCATTTGAATCCATTTTGAGTTTTTTCCATTAACTTTTGTGTGATTTATCTTCAGATTTCTCTAACTAGCTGAAATAGGGTTTTTTGTAAGTTTGTAAACCTCAAACATGTATTAACTCCATCCCACATATTGTAAGGCTTGTAACTAGATGGGATGGATTGGAAACAATAGGTTTTTCATGGAGGAATATTGAACTAGATCAGGGGATGTTTGGAAGAGGATTGGGTGTCAAACCAAATGAGGAAATGTTGAGTTTTCCTTAAGAAAAATGAGGTTTTGATGAGTGAAATTGAGTTTTTGAGTTGGGCAGCATTATTTTATGGTAGATTGAGCATGAGCATGGTATTTTAGGCTTTTTTGAATAGTTTTCAAGTTTTGGAGTGTTTGGCAAGTGCTACTTTTAATAAAACCTAGGGTTTCTAAGCCTAGGGAGAGGGTTTTATGGTTTGTGTGGTAAATGATTGAATCTCTGCAATCTAATGCAGGAATTTGAATTTTTTACAGATATAAACTATTTCCTCAAGGTTTCAAGAGATTTGGAAAATTGGGCTAATTTGGGCCCTTAAAAGCATATAAAACTTGATTTGTGCAGTTTGGTACTCAACAAGCATTGGTGATTGTTCGATATGTTGAAAGGATTTGTAATGGGTCCCTGATGTGTGTTGTGTTGTGAGTTTAAAGGTTGTGTGAGTGGAATTATACCTAATTGAGTGACTTTGATATGCTACAAGGAATAGTGTGAATTTTCTTAATGAAGAGGTCCTGATGAAATTGTAAATTGAAAATTGTGTTTGCAGATTGGAGTTTTGTGTTTCTGTGTTGCAGGCCTCCCCCTACTACATCAGGGGTATATTCCAATTTTTAGAGACATGTAATAAAAATTTTGTAGCATAGACAAGGAAATCAGCTGGTTTGTATAACTGTTTGACAAAATACCTCAGTGAAAGCTTTGGAAGTGCATACAAAAAGTAAGTCAATTGTTAAATAACAAAATGCCTCAAAGAGATGTGGTTTAAAAATGTAATTGGAAAGTGTATAGAATTGTGTAATTTAAAATGTCCATTGAAAACCTAAGGTTGTAACATGACAAACAAACAATGATCAACATGGAATATGCAAAACAACCAAAATGAAAGCAAGCCATAATAGAATGAAAGAAAATTTACAAAGACTTCACATACCTAAAAAACCAGAGTTTCAAATGGAGGAGTTCTGCCCAATTATGTAGCCTTTTCTTCTTCTTTCCTCAAACTCCTCAACAATTTGACTTTTTCAAAAGTTTGTTCCCCTCCAAATTTCAATTGTATATCAGTTATCACTAGAATTTAAAGTTGAATTGATATTATATGCCTTTCAAAGTGAAAACTCTGCTATTTCATGTAAAGATGGTGGAAAGATCATGAAAAAGGTGGTGGAATCTAAAAATCATGCATGCACAGTTCACTCAATCATCAAAAAACTACTTTTTGTTGGAGAATGTGGAGAACCAAGAGAATATGTACAATGTGGGCTGACATCACGAGTCTATTGTGGGTTTTCACCCTTTTTTCCATTATATTTCCATTCTTCACTAAGATCATCCTTCTTCCTTTCCTTCCATTAAGTTGAATTTTCATTCTCTTTGTCCACCTCCACTCCCCCTCTTCCACTCTCCCCCTCCATTCTCCACTCCTCCACTCCACTCTCTCCATTCCCTCCTCCCACTCCTTCCACCCTCATTCCATTCCTCCACTCCCACCCTCCTCTCCATTTGTCCCTGTCCTTCCATTCCACCATCTCCCCTCCTCCCTCTAGTCTCCTCCCCAGTCCATCCACCCTCCATTCCTCCACTCTCCACCCTTCCACCCTCCACTCTCCATTCCTCCATCCTCCTCCTCCATTCCTCCACTCTCCACCCTCTCCACCCTCCACCATCCTCCTTCCCTCCCTCCCTCCTCTTTATCCTCCATTCCTTCCATTCCACTCTCCCTCCTCCAGTCCTCCCTATCCTCTATCCACCCCCCTCTCTCTCCCTACTATTTCCCCACTCTCTCCACTCCACTATCCCTCCCATGCTCCCCTCTCCACTCTCCACCTCTCCACTCTCCTCTCCCTCTGCCTCTCCCACTCTCCCACCTATATTCCATCTCTCCATTATTTTATTTTATTTTCTTGTGTTAAATCTCAGAATATTTATCTTTTAAGTGGTGATCAGTGGGTACCATCTATCAGCAACTCATCATACTCATGGCTCAATACTAGGATATAAATGTGATAATGTATTATCTCTCATTGATTGTTGGTGTTATAGATACTAGGGAATTGTTAAATACCATTTGCTTATTTAAGATTAATAATATTATTATTGAATCAAATTATTGATGTTGATGCCAATACTATTTAGTAACTTGAAAATGGTATTATTATATAACTACAAATTTAATCATTAACAACCTCCTCATAATTAAATTCTCAAATAAAATTATCATTAGTTGTTATCATTAAACTTTAATAATTTTATAATTATTGTTCAAACAATCCAACCAGTACTAATATTGTTACATAATTCTTGTGTGAATATTATTGTCATTTTGACCAAGCAAATACACTTCAACGAGGCTCAACATTTAATATTTATTATCCTTACTTTGCACTTCAACCCTATCCATGACAATATTGTAAAAAAAAAACAATCATCCATCCCACATTGGTATTAGAAATGTTCTCACTTACTCCACCCCAATACCAACATGGTTTTTTTTTTTTTCTATTTATTTATTCGATTAGGTGTTATATCTTAATAATATATTTTCTTTTAAAATCTCAATTTGAACATGAATATCATTGTCTCTACTTAACCAAAATATTAACAATAATATTTATTCACCATTTTACAATAATAATGTTATTACTACTTAATCATATCATTAGTTTTATTATACTACCCCTTCACTAAATTAACAACTCCCTACTTTTAGTTTATTTTAACACAGTATTAACATTGCATATTTCTTGATTCATTATTGGACAATGGATAAATGTAAAGATTTATATAAATGGCATTGCCTCCATGTTGCGTCAGTAAAAGAAATTACTTGGCTTGCCCGGAATAATAGCAATATTACTATCAAGGTTAATATTGATGGCACTTCTCAACTCGGAAATTGATTCCCTCTTATTAATATTAAATACCCCTAAATCATAAAGTAATTGCCCAAGTCAATTTCCTTCTTTTTTTTAATATCAAAATTTATCAATGATTTATCCATATTAACATATCCTATAATATATACCATCTTGAATATTTACATTTAAAACCAATTTTAATTATCCTTTACCTAATTATTTATATATATGAATAAATTAACATAGTTTGTTTATTTATTTTTAAAGAATAATTACTAACATAATTATACCATGTATAAAATAATAATTTAAACAAAAGAGATTTATTTTTATTTAATTTCCTATTATTTAATTTCCTAAATCTATTTTAAACTCTTAATGTTTTTTTTTTCTCTTATTTGTTTATAAACCTAAAGCCATGTAGCCCTCCTTTTACCCTTGGATGTTTATAAAAAAAAATACAGAACAATGAACCTTCATGACAAAGAAAGTGATGGAGAGTGCAAGCTCGTCCGTTCACAGGTCAATATTGAGCATTTTCCCTCCATGATCACTAGGGAAATACGACAAGAGGTAGATGGGCCGATTGAAATCTTATGTCACCAATGAGTAGTTGAGTTGCTATGATGAAACTTGTAATAATATTAATAGCCTATTTGACTCCCTGCGTTCGAAGCAGAAATGACCATAATGCTGGAAAAAAAAGAAACTTTAGTCCTGTAAGTTTTAAAATATCCATAGTGTTAGCAAGAGCAATATAACATCACACAAAAATAAAAGTGAATGAAAATATCCTCAGGTTATACGTTAGGAGCATGTGGTCTTTCCTTTAAAAGAAAAGATAAGCATAACATGATCATTTATTATTTTAAGCAAGGAATAGTATCCTTTTGAAACATTGAAAATAAAAATGCACTTATATTTATAAAAATGTTATTTGACTTATACAACGGAGATGAATTCTTCCTTTACATCATATACAACTTTTCAAACAACATAGTTATGCATTACATGAAAATATTTTTATTCATCTCGCTCATGATAAAGTTACAACACTTCTGATTAACAAAAAGGGCTTCGAAGGTTTGTTTATTTTTCTTTCCATAAGTTACTGGTTTATTTATTTTTTCCATAAGTATATGGGATTGATCAATTGGAGGAAACACAACTACATCAACACAATAATCTCTTTTTCCAACAAGACAAGGCATTTTCTTAAACTCTCCTCATTACAACAACTCATAGAAATTGTCTAAATAACAAATCAATTCATAAGGGCTTGCTCTCCACCCTACTGTAATGGCATCATGGAGCCTTGTGAGCTCTAGCCATACCCCCGAGCAAGTGATTCTCTTAGCTCCATGATGATACATGGAGCTCTTTCACAATGTTCCATTTTTTTTTACAAGGAATAAGACTAACATAATACAAGTTTCAGGTATCTAGGTTCTTTACTTTGTATATTTCAACCATGATCCCTACTATATGCCAACTTTGACAACAATAGACAAAGGCAGATGGAAATAGGAAAGACTTATCTCTTTTCTGTTATACAATGGGATTGAATTCTTGCATTCTTCCTTCCTCTCCAAGCCAAGCCACCTTTGTCATTGTCTTTCCAAGAAGTGAACTCCTCTCCTTCTCTCCTTCTTTCTCCCCTCTCCACTCAAGTTATCCAAGAGGAGAAATGGGTAGCACCCCACTCCCTCTTCCTCTCCCAATATATAAAAGTTTCAACAATTACAACTTTTTGGATGGGGAGGTGTGGAGTGTACCTCCTCCATCAATGAGGGTCTATGGAACAAGATAATTATTTCTTTTAACTCTTGTTAATAAAATTGGTTAGAGAGGCAACAATTCATTTCTTTGTAGTGGGAACTCCAATTTAGAATGTAATGCTAGTGATAAGAAATAACCTTTATTTAAATACAAAGTGTGTAAATTATAGGCTGGATCTAAAATTGTTGAGTTTTGGTGTGATGTTTAGTTCTTTACTTCATTTTGGTACTGTATCACTAAGTATAGATACAGTGACATATAGTGTTGTTATAGTGTCATTGTGGTCACAAAGTCACATAGCCTAGTATTATTTCATTCACGGCATCTATTGGCATCTTCAACAGCCATATCTACTATGTTTCCATCTAGTCATTAATAATGGAGTTTTGTTTAATCAATTGAAGTAATATTTGTTTGATGTCTAGTTTGTATTTACACTAGTATACTATGGGTATTCAAGTCATCATAATAAATGAGTGGAAGATATTTTTATTTATATATATATATATATATAATGTAGGATGTTTATTATTCATAAATTTTCTAGTTGATAAATTTGAAATTATGGAACTCACAATAAGACATCAATTTTCTGGTGGATAAATTTGAAATGATGGATGCAAACTTGAGTTCTATTGTGATTGGAATTAACTTCAGACTATCACTATTATTGATATTAAA
>VDFB02196589.1:0-21451 GCA_007258455.2 Sequoia sempervirens | reverse complement strand
AAAACTAAAGAATTTTGAATTTTGATCAAGGACAGCTTTTATTCTTTTGAAACAATGCAACAAGTACATTGCTTCAAGAGGGAAAAATGTAGACACACAAAATATATTGATTGACATTGTGCACTTGATCTCCATTAACTAACATTGTTTCATTCCTAATCACCTCTTCACTATCATCACTATTCGTCTCCTTAATCAAATAAATAATCATTCATCTAATTGTTATCATCTCGCTAATTAAATAAATCATTTTTATTTAATTAATTTTTGTAATCCCTCTTTTAATTAAATAATGCATTTTTATTTAATTAAATTCCAAATCATTATTCCTCTCTTTTTATTTAAATTAATCCAAAAATCTAAGTCAAAAGTCAAATCAGCTAATCTCCTTTTAAACTAATCAAACTCGACACTTAATCTTAATCACTAAACTCTCTAGATTTTGCAACTTGCATATGAAAATCAATTTAATTGATTTATAAATCATCTATTTTCATTCAAAAAGGCATCCAAGTGGGAATATTCCTCAAATTTGAAATCTCCCCCCCAAAAGGACTTGTCCCTTTCAACAAAGAATTTAAAATCTCTTACATGTCCTTTTCTTGAGCCATGTGCATGTGCTTCACCTTTCAACTCATTCTTCAAGCCATATTTTGAATTTGAATCTCCCCCCTCTTTGCACATTCTTCAAAATGTGCTCATTCCTCAACCATTCACATGATGACATGTGGCTTCTTCTCATTTGTTGAAAATTAATCCCACATTGCTCTATTTTGAACATTCATCCATCTTAGCATTCTATAAATGAAGAGCTCATCTCCTCATTTCATCATCCACAATTTGAGTAAACTTACTCTACTCAAATACATCTTCAAGCATTTCAAGATTCATCCATAGCTAGGTTATGCAGGTTTTTCACCATGGAGCACATTTGAATCTTCACAAAGTGGATCAATCTCTTCAACACATCAAGCTTGCATCATTGGAGTTGGGAAAGGGCCAATTTTCACATCAAATTGGCACCAATTCCCCCATGGGATCAAGAGTTTGCATTGCTTTCAATAGGATTTAATCTACTTTCTTGTTCTTTCATTATTTTCTTCTCTTCATTCCTATTTTGAGTTTTGTTAATGGATTTCATGGGGAATCCTTGTTCTTACTTGCATTTGATCTCCTAATGTATTCATTTGTTGTGTTTTGTAGGTATTAGGAAAAGGGTTCTACAACACTCAAAAGTTTAAGATGCAACGAAAACAAGAGTCGTAGTGCTCCAAATCTACTTTCTAAATTACTAAAAAAAAAATGGTAGAGATTAAGGGGTTCAAAAAGGGGGGCCATACAAGTTGGTATTTTTTTCAAAAAACATAACATAGTGTTTGGTTTGACCCCTCTAAAATGTTAACTTTTTTTAATATTCCAAAAATCGCTTTGATGAGAAACTAGCTAACACCATGTAGTTTATTATTGATTTTTCTACTAATTTTTTAATGAATATATGATTTTTTACTAAATTTCAAAGTGTGCATATCCTAAAAAATAGAAAATTGAGTGTGCTCCCCCCTAAATTTTTTGAAAATTGGTTGAAATACATTTTTTTTTAATGTGTAGAATGGAGTCTAGCTTTTTTAAAATGTAATTAATTTTAAATTTTGATTAATGGCTAAAAAAAATTTAAAAATGCCACATTGGGTTTTGACAAAAAAATGAATACAGTAAAAAAAGAAATTAAAGATGAAAATCATAACATACTCAAAACATGAAAAAAGATTACATGGTTAGATAGGTTAGAGAGAGCTTAACATTATCATGGTATTTTTTACTTGACATTGAAACACATGGAAACCTAATGGGGAGCATACTCAAGATTATGTCAATTTTGTTACTATTTACAAAAGCACGTCCTTTGACATTGAAAATTTACTCCAAAACTTTGTGTTGGAAGCCAAAGGCTCAAAAATTTCCAAAGAAAGACATAACACGAGCATGTTATAATGTGCTCGCACTATTTCAAGGGAAAACATAATGTGAGCACATTATAATGCACTCGCATTATGCTTTGCTTAATATATTTTTCTCCCTCACGTAATATGATTTCACATAATGCAAGAACGTTATGCTTTGCTTAGTATATTTATCTCCCTCACATATCTCTCTCGCACTCTATCAATCCTTCCCTCTCTCCATCCCTTTGTTATCTCTCTCCCACTCTTTGTTGATCCTTCCCTCTCCATCCCTTTGTTCTCTCTCTCTCCCACTCTGTATCGATCCTCCCATCTCTCCATCCCTTTGTTCTCTCCCCCCTCTCTAGGTTTCTCCCTCTCTACATCTCCCTCCCTTCTTACCCCTCTATTTTCTTCTCTCCACATCTCTTTATCTCTCCCCTCTCTAGGTCATTACCTCTTGCTTTTTCAATTGAGGGTATAGATTTTAGTATTGAGGGTATAATTTTTATGGTTAAGGGTATAAGTTTTATGGTTAAGGGAGTATAGGGTTAAGGCTTTAACATATAGGCTTTAGGTCCTAGGTTGAGGGATAGTGTTTAAGCTTTAGGGTATATGGTTGAGTGTATAGGTTATAGGGTTTAGGGTATTAGGTATAGGGCTGAGGGTAAAGGGTTTACAGTGGAGGGTATAAGGTATAGATTGGGAGTGTAGGGTTTAGGGTTGAGTAGATAGTCGAAAGATATTACAATTTCAATTTTCCCTACTTTCCTATTTAATTACACTTTCAAAAACAATTCAACATCAATTTGGAGGAAAAGTAGAAAAGGGGTTGAGTTTAATCCTTCACTAGTAGGAATCATGGGGTTTTATCCCTCATGTGACCAAAGGCTAAACTCTTGGGTGGCAAGGCCCTTCCCATTTTATTATGTGAACCCTAGTGTGATTTCTAACCTCATCAATTTCACTTATTGGAGGATGAATAGTGCATCATACTTCTCCAAAAAATTTGGTGTCCAAGCTAAAGATAGTTACATGTCAAGTCCCAAACATCCCATGTGGCAATAGGTTGCATGCATGCAAGGTAAAACTCAAACGATTATGTAGATGTGACCTTTTTTGTACATGTGACCTTCCATAAAGATATTGTAGCCTTTAACAAAGATGATGTGACCTTTGAAAAAGATAGTTACCTCCAAGCTTAATTTGCTCATCGTGCAATAAAAGATCTTTTCCCATTGTGTGATGAAAGATCTCAATGTACAATCAATGCATGGCCTCTTTCAAACATAGACATCAAAACTACTACACCACATTCAATTAACAAACACCTTCAAGAAAAGCATAGATTGTGCTTAAATGGTCATACACAACATAAACCACAAATAGCTAGAAAACGAAATCTATGCTTCAATGCAAAATTAACATTTTTAATTTAAAATTTCCAATAAAACATACTGCAAACAAACCAATTCTACTTTAATACCATGTCAAAACCAAGATCAAATAAGCCCTCACTAGTAGGAATTATGGGGTTTTATCCCTCATGACCAAAGGCTAAGCTCTTGGGTGGTGGGTCCCTTCCCATTTGATGATGTGAGCGCTAGTGTGATTGCTAACCTCATTAATTTCACTTTTTGGAGGATGAATAGAATGTCCTTTTGCAATAAATTTGATAGGTGTACATGATAAAGGCAGTCACATGCAAAACCCCAAACATCCTATGCAACAATAGGTTCCATGCATGCAAAGTAAAACTCAAACTATTCTATTGATGTTACCGAGTTGCTTTACACATGACATTCCATAGAGATATTGTAGCCTTTAATAGAGATGGTTGTGACATTTGACAAAGATAGTTACCTCCAATGTTAATCTGTATGTCTTACAATAGAAGATCTCTACCCATTGTGTGATGAAAGATCAATGCATTGTCAATACATGGCCTTTTTCAAACATGTAGAGATCAAAACTATCACACCACATTCCATTAAAAAATCACCTTCAAGAAAAGAAAAAACTATTCTTAGATGGTCATACATAGCATAGACAACAAACACCTAGCAGAAAAATCCATGCTTCAATGCGTATTTACTCAATAAATTTTCTCCCTATTCCTTTTTTTTAAGGTGAATATGTAACTCATTGAATGCGTTGAAGAGCCATTAAAGAGAGCATCAACAAGTTAATGCAAAGGAAATTAAGAATATTTAAATTAGTAGAGTTTTTTAAGGTCAATTAAATAGAGGTCTCTCCCATTTTCTTTTTTATAACAGTTATGGAGCTACCAGGAGACCAAGTGATGACCACTTGAGGTGGAAATGTTGTGACCTAGTGGAAGGAACCCAAGCGCAAGCTAGGTCCATTTGATATGGGAGCCAAAATACAAAAAATAGGGACACCAAAATAAATCTTATAGATAATAATTCTCTTTTGTATAAAGATTTATTGTTTAATAAAGTAAGTTACGACACTTAATCCCTTACTCCACTTGGGGTCAATAAAAAGGAAAATGTGTGATTCTTTTATTTATTTATTATGATTGTTGCAAGATGGTGTTTCCCTTGGTCTTCCTTGTCCAACATAGTGCTTGGGTTTGTGACATGCTCTAATCGCCTCTTGTGGATCTTAACTAACGCTTGTATCGGGCATTGACAAGTCGACCTTTTGGTGCAACGCCAAGGCCAACAATTAGTACCAAAGCTAGTCACAGGTTCAAACCCCTCGCTTGTGCTGGGGGGGGATTGTTGCGAGATGGTGCGTCCCTTGGTCTTCCTTGTCTAGCACAACACTTGGGTTTGTGACATGGTCTAACCACCTCCTATGGATCTTAACTGGCACTTGTATCGGGCATTGACAGGTCAACCTTTTGGTGCAACAAGGCCAACAATGATATATATATAACAATTTGTTTATAAATCGTCCTTTTTCCATTTTGATTGTAGCATTTTCCATGATAAATTTTAGAGCTAAAATTTAATCTAATGAGGGAGGTAAATACCAAACTAACAAGTCTTCTTAGACATTGATTTTATTATTATTTTTGTTGAAGCAAAAATTGAAGATTAGGATGATGTATTGATTGAAATAATGTATATTTACTTAATAAATTTGCTCCCCTTTCCTTTTTTCTTTAAGGTGAACATGTAACTCATTGAATGCATTGAAGAGCCATTGAAAAGAGCATCAACAAGCTAGGTCCATTTGATATAGGAGCCTAGATACAAAAAATAGGGTCGCCAAAATAAATCTTATAGATAATAATTCTCTTTTGTATAAATATTTATTGTTTAACAAAGGAAGTTACATCGTTTAATCCCTTACTGCTTCGGGTCAATACAAAGGAAAATGTTTTTCTTTTATTTATTTATTGTGATGTATATTTATAACAATTTGCTTATAAATCATCCTTTCTCCATTTTGATTGTAGCATTTTCCATGATAAAATTTTAGAGTTAAAATGTAATCTAATTGAGGGAGGTAAACATCAAACTAATAAGTCTTCTTAGACATTGATTTTATTATTATTTTCAAGTTAAGGCATAAACTGAAGATTAGGATAATATATTGATTGAAATAATGCTTATTTACTCAATAAATTTGCTCCCTCTTCCTTTTTATTTTAAGGTGAACATATAACTCATTGAATACATTGAAAAGTCATTAAAAAGAGCATCAACAGGTTTATGCAAAGGAAATTAAGAATAACTGAATTGGTAGAGTTTGATCTACAACTTATCCAAATCCTTAACAATTAAGAAGAAAACTCCCCAAATTGTCAATAATTAAGGGTAAATTACCTGTCAAAAAGAAATTGCTTGATAAAGAATGTAAAGAGCAATCAAAGGAGTGGAAGAACAAGATTAACTTTATTCGCAAAATCTTACAATGTAATTAAACTACCGTTCAACAATATTTATTTCAATTAAATGTTGCATAAAGAATGCCCATTTTGAAATTACACAATTCAACCTTTAAATATTAAGGCTCTTTCCTTACCATAATGGTTCTTATATGCCCACATAGTTTGTCATCCATCTCTATTTAAAATAGAATTGAAATATTAAATATATATAAATAATAAGTGAAATTGCTAGAGTTTCTAAAATTTAGAAAATTAAGTATATAAAAAAAAAAAAATCTAAATTTACTATTGCTTATAAAAGTAAGCTTCTAAATTAATATAAGCTAGAGTTTCTAAAATTTAAAATATTGAGTATAAAAGAAATATTCTATATTTACTATTTCATATAAAAGTAATTTCTTAAATTAATATACTCAAGAAGATCTTTTTGAAACAAAATATCCTTTGGCATTTTGTATATAGATTTATTTAAGTAATCTTCTCCAATCAAAACTAATTATTATTTATAAAGAAAGATATTAAAAAATATGCTACAAATAAGAAAAAGGTTAAGTATGAAAGAACTTTCCTAAATTTACTATTGCATATAAATGTAAGTTTCTAAATTAATATACTTAAAATTAAAAAATATTAAAAATCTTTAAGAAAGAAAAATAATTTGTAATGTCATTGTAAAAAAAAATTAATAATATTATAAATTTAAGGCTTTACTAAAGATTTTATTGTACAAAAATATAGCAACTTAAATATATTGTAGGCTTTTCATAATAAGTGCACATATATAATCAATTTAAAATTACAAAATTAATAAAAACGAAAAAAATATAATAAATTTATTATTACACATAAAAATAAGTTTTTAAATTAATATATTTAAAACTAGGATATCTATCTTTAAAAAATTAATGTAATTGAGAATTACATTTACACTTTATCATATAATTTAAAAATAATGTATAAAATATTATTATTATTTAAATTTATGTGAGATAACATAAAATGAATAGAGGCAGGTGTTTGGGTTTCTCTTGTCTGAGATCATGTTTATCTCTAACAAAGGAAAGCAAGGGAAGGGAATAACATTTTTAATGCTAATATTTGTTCATAATGGCAACCAAAACCTAGGCATTGGCTCTCCTAAGGACAGTGATGGTGAGGGTGGCTCAGATGATGGGGATGGCGATGGTGGTGCGTTGAAAAGGATCCCTAGTATTGGCTTCTTCTCCCCTGTGGCTTCTACAAATTTGGATGGAGCTAGTGCTTTTGGGGTTGCGGGTTGTGTGGATGGTTTCTCTATTGAATTGGGAAGTGAGGAGGTAGAGGTTTGGTGGGGGGGAGGATGAAGATTTCTCATCCTATGATGGGGTTGTCTCGAGTGATGAGGATGAATCTCTCATGAGTATCCTCATGGATGCTCGTCTGAAGGAAAATAAGCTTGTTGAGGTGCTTGTGGGTGAGGCCACAGCTAGTGACGAGTTTTTAGGTTTGAAAAAAGGTTTTATTTTCGCTCCTAAGAGGGTTCAGTCCCCCACTAGAAATCTCAAGGAGATGGATTTTCCTATGACCATTTCTTATGCTCTGGAAGAAAGGGGGTTTTTGTCGAAGGTAGATGATTTAGTTGTTGTGTCTTCTCTTGCTGACGTTTTGGAGGTTGTCTCCTCTAGTTGTCTTTCAGGAGGTGGTTATTTCTTCTCTTGTTGACATTCAGGAGGATGTTGTTTCTTCTCTTATGGTTGTTGTTCTTCCCCTAAGGGGTGTGGAGGAAGGTAGCTCTATTGCGGGTTCTATTTTGGGTGTCTCTCCTATGGAGTTGGAGGATGCATAAATTATTATTGATGTTCCCACTTATCTTCTTGCTAAGACACGTTGGATTGGCTTAAAAGCTCGTTTGTTGGAAGGTTTTGTGGTAATCGCCCCAATATTGATACTATTAGATGGATCCATCGGATTTGGAAGCTTCATGGCAATGTTGAGGTATCTACAATGTTGAATGGTTTATTTTTGTTTTTATTTTCTTGCCAAAAGGATGGTTCTAGGGTCCTTCTTAAGGGTCCTTGGTTTTTCAAGTGTAATGGTCTAAGCCTTCAAAATTAGTTACCTGGTTTCAACCCTATGGTAGAGACATTTAAGCTTCCTATTTGGGTATGTCTGCATGGGCTTCGTTTGGAATTCTAGCATGAAAAAATCCTCATGCCTATTGCCAATTCTTTTGGACAATATTGTGTCACTAATAAGATCACTAAATTTCTAAAACGTTTTCTTTTTCGCAAGATTTTGTATTTTTGTGGAGAAAAATTCAAAGCTCCCCACTCAAATTACCTTGTCATCAAAACTTGGATCTTGGGTGCACCAAATCGACTATGAAGACTCTAGTTATTTGCCACTCTTGTGGTGTAGGGGTCATACTTCCACTACCTATTTAAAGATTAAGAAACAACACTTTTTTGGTAAAAGAAAGATCAAATTTCAGCTTCTAAGGAGGATTCCATTTATCCTCCCTCTCTAGAAGTTCAGAAAACAAATTTGAAAGGGTATTACCCATATGGATTTTAATGCCTTGGGTTTAGGTGTTGTTTCAACCAGTGATTGTATGACCTCTCTCTATAACAAAGAGGTTAGTATTGGGGAAAAAGATCCTCGTTTTGTGATAAAGCAAAGCTCATTGCAACATTTTTTTAAACCACCCTAACTTAGGTTGGGTTGGTTGGTCTTTTTAAGTTTTGTTGCCCCTTTTGTAGTCTTTTGTAGTCCCTTTTTGGTGTTTGTTGTTGTATGGTTGTGCTTCATGCTCTATCTCTTTATTGTACAAGGGTTAGGGCCCTTTCAAAACCCTGCTTCTCTAATCAAAAACATTATTATTATTTATGTATCTATTATTATTTAAAAATTGTGTTATGATTATGATTAGGATTTAATTAGGGTTAGGGTCCAATTAGAATTCTAAGATAAAGCTTGGAGTTAGGGTTAGAGTGACTAGGGTTAGATCAGGGTTACAATTAAGGTTATGGTTCTTGATTAGGGTTTAATTAGGGTTAGGGATCAATTAGGATCGTCATTGAATTAGGGATAGGGTTAGGGATCAATTAGGTTTAGGATTATAGGATAAAACTTGTGGGTAAAGGTTAGGGTTGGGGTTAAGGTTAGGGTTAGGGTTAGGAATCAACTAGGGATGGGGTTAGGGTTCAATTAGAGTTAAACACAATTAGGGTTAAAGTTAGGGTTAATGTTAAGTTAGGGTAAGGGTTCAACTAGGGTTAAGTTTTAATTAGGGTTAGGGTTAGGGTTCAATTAGCAATACAATTACAATTAGGGTTACCATTACAATTAGGGTTAGTGTTAGAATTAGAATTATAAAGAGTTAAAATTATGGTTATGGATAAAATTAGAATTAAGGTTATAGTTATGGTTAGGGTTAGAAAGAGGATAAGGAATTGTGTTAGAATTTAATTAGGGTTAGGATTAGGATTAGGTTTAAGATTAAGACTAGAATTCAATTACGATTAGGGTTCAATTAGGGTTCTAGGATAGGCCTTTGGGTTAACATTAGGGTAAAGGTTAGGGTTAGGGTTAAATTCAGGTTAAGTTTCTAAAATAAAGCTTGGGGTTAGGGTTAGGGTTAAGATTCAATTAGGATTTGGGCTATGGTTTGGGTTCAATTAGGGTTAGATTTAAATAGGGTTAAATTTCAATAGGGTTAGGGTTAGGGCTCTAAGATAAATCTTGGGGTTAGGGTTGGGTTAGGGTTCATGTCCAATTAGGGTTAAAGTTAGAGTTGGATTTCTATTAGGGTTGGGGTTAGGGTTAAGAATTACAAATCGAGATCAGGGTTAGGGTTAGGGTTGGTGATTAATTAGTGTTATTAATTAGTGTTAGGGCTAGGGTTTAAATATGGTTAAGATTTAAATAGGATTAGGTTTAGGATTCAATTGGTGTTCAATTAGGGTTAGAGTTCTACGATAAAGCTTAGGGTTATGGTGAGGGTTAGGTTTGGGGTTAGAATTTAGTTAGGATTAGGGTTAGGGTTACAATTGCGAAGAGTTGACATTCAATTAGAATTTAAATACAATTACAATTAGGGTTTATATTCAATTAGGGTTAGGATTAGGATTCAATTACAATTAGGATTAAAGTTAGGTTAGAGATAGGGTTCAATTAGGGTTTGGGTTAAGGTTTAATATATATTGTTACAATTAAGGTTTCCATTAGAACTAGGATTATGAATAGGGTTAGAATTAGGGTTCAAATTAGAATTATAATTAGGGTTATAGTTAGGTTTGGCTTTTGAAGTAAGATAAGGGTTAGGATTATAATTATGGTTGAGGTTGGAATTAAACCCTAACCCTAATTCTAAAACAAACACTAATATTAATTGTAACTCTAACTCTAACTCTAACCCTAACCCTAACACTCATAATAATTATCTTAAACCTTAATTTTTAACCTTAACACTAACCATAATTCTAAAACTAACAATAATTCTAATTGTAACCCTAACCCTAACACTAACACTATTTTTAACCCACCATAATTCTATAACATTGATTCTAATTGCAACCCTAACCATAAACCTAACCCTAATTCTAACTCTAATTCTAACTCTAACCCTAAACCTAACTCTAACTCTAACCTTAACGCTAACCCTAACACTCACAATAGCACTGACCCTGAACTCACAATAGCACTAACCCTAACACTCATAATAACACCAACCCTAACCCTAACTCTTACTCTAACTCTAACCCCAACACTCACAATAAAACTAATTCAAACCCTAACTCTAATTCTATCTCTAACCCTAACACTAATCATAATTCTAAATCTAACACTAATTCTAATTGTAACCCCAACCCTAACACTAACACTAACACTATTTCTAACCCATCCTAATTCTATAACTAACACTAATTATAAATGCAACCCTAACCTTAAACCTAATCTTAACCCTAACCCTAACCCTAACCTCAACTCTAACCCTAGCCCTTACCCTAATTCTACCTCTACCTCTAACTCTAATTCTATCTTTCACCCTAACCCTAATTCTAAAACTAATGCCAATGGTCTCTCTCTCTCTATATATATAGTTATAGTTATAGTTATAGTTATAGTTATAGTTTTCGTTATATATATAGTTTACCTTTTATATACTTACTCAAATATTGTCAAACATTTTTATTCATTATTTATATTTTACTAAGTTAAGACTTTCTTTCTTTCATTCTTGGTGTTTTTTCATTTCTTTCTTTAATTTCCTTCTCTCTCTTCACACAATCTTCCTCACATTGGTCCCTCATTCTCTAGTCTTCATGTTCTTTTAAATAGAAAAAGCATACTTAATACAATTACTTTCAAAAAAAAACACTTGCATTCTAATTAACTCTGAAAACCTCATATTCGCTGATGGTAAAATGCAAGTGAAACTACTAATCAAGGATCACATATGTTTGAGTATTTTTTGCAAATGAAACATCGTGTGACACCAGTCACTGTTCAAAACCTTTTCTAGATTTTCAATTAAACTAAGTGACTGACACCTTAGCACACTTTAAAAATAGGATGGAAAATCAACCTATGCGTCAGATATTGTAGACACAGACTCCTTGGAATTCGCAGCCTCAGTTGCAGCTTTGGCATGAACAGTGTGTGCCACATAAGGTTTCAACTGCACAATTATATTAAAATGAGCAGTTAATTTCCAGTCGCACAGAAACAATTCATATTAAACATATATGAAGATTAAACTCGACAAGTTTATGATCATCATTTCCAAAATATTTGAAATGTATGCAATGAACCTTGAACCACTTGCAAAAGCATAAAATTTGAGGATCGCTGCTATACTTTCTTTTAATTGTTTGCTTTACTAAATGCTTCGTTCCCTTGCATCTAATATGAAATACTTGATAAGACAGCTCCATAACACATCGACTGATTCTGGCTTTTACTTTCTTGGATTTTAAGCCATATTTGATAAGTTTTTTTTAAATAATACTGTTGTCAGGAAGCTAGAATTTTACGGGAAAAAATCGGTTATCCAATGCAAAATGCTAATTGGCGGTTCAAAAAGTAAAAGCAGGCTTGCAGAATTCCTCAAAATATTGAAGAGTATGGTCAGACCTCATCAATTTCTTTGGGAAATTAAATGTCTTTACCATGTCCCTTCAAGGTCTTATCAAATTTAAATATTATTGCTGCTAGACAGATACGTGGGATGTACCTCCCGCATTTTTTGGAAAATTAAATTGTAATAAATATTCGAGTTTTGAAAGATCTTAGCATCAAATGATAGGATAAATATAGTGCATTACAACTCTAGCGTATGCCAATTCTAATTCATGCTTGAAACCATAATTTATATACTCTTCAGTATTGTTTAAATACTTGAACTCTCTAAAAACTCAGCATGCATAAAACTTGACTTAGATTCAAGATTTCAGGAAAAATTACAAATTTTTAAAAATTATAAAAAATATATAAGCTTTATTGTTCAGTATTGTTTCTAGATTTGATTGTGTTGTAAATTTTTGCATCAATGTTTCGGATCACATTCCGTGATCCATCATCAGGATGGTAGAGAGCAAGGAGAGAAAAAATCTACAAAGGTTTGGGTTACAAAGAAGGCTGTTAGCTTAAATGTTTGAGCACACAAGCTTGCATATAGAAGGTTCTAGGTTTGATTCCCAGTTGGTTCTAGGAAAAAAAAAATGGTATTAAAACCAAACTAGGAGCCCCAAGCACCAAAGTGTTGCTCAAGGAGGGTTGTTGGAGAAATGGGCAAATCCTGAACTATAATAAGAAACCTACTAAAATGCCCCAATTACTAAGAGGGTAGGTAGCTCCTTGGAATACTTGGTAATCAAAGCTAGACTAGGATCCCCCTTGCACCAAAGTATGGCTCAAATGGGGGTGTTGGAGAAATAAGCCACACCCAGACCATAATAAGGAGGCTTTTAAAAAGCCTCAATCACAAAGAAGGTTGATTGCTCAGTAGTAGAGCACCCCCACATGCATATGTAAGGTCCTAAGCTCGATTCTTAGCTGGTCCATGGAAAATAACATAAATGTTTAAAATAATCTTTAAAAACATACATAAGAGTGAATTTAGATAACCCATAAGAGTTTTTGTTTTACATTTATTGATCAAAAAACAAGTTCAATGAACACTATGGTGTCATGATTATAATTTACGAATCTGTATTAGTAATTTAAAAATCTCTTCTCCAAGTAAAGCTTCAAAGTGGTTCCTATTGAAGATCAAATGAAAGCCCTGCTGGTGCTTCGCCTTCTATGTCTGCCTGTGCTGTTACATCTGCTGCCCATTCTGCTGCTTCCCTCTCAAAATCAGCAATCTCATCCATAGCAAACAGTGGGCCAAGATCACATGGACTATCATGGCACATACCATTTTTCATAGTTCTATCACATTTAACTGTCAATAAATCAATGCAATGTTATTAACGACACAAATTGCATAAATAAGAAAAAAAAAACACAAAAATTGTGTTTTCTGCCTGTTGCCTATTTTTTTCCACTGAGAGGGTGCATTTTCAGTACGAACTTGGCTGAACTCACAAGTTTCACAGTGAGTTACTCACCTGCAATTAGTCAGTGAGTTTTTCAGCAAGTTGACTCACCAACCAGTTTTGCCTTGCAAGTTGGTGAATAATTAATTCAATGGGTTTTTTAACCATGATCTTCAGTAGGAATCCCAACATTTGAAGTACTCAAGTATGAAGCTTTGGGCAGTAATCACGTACTTTGAGAATCGATCATATGGCACAGAATGGAGCAGATCTAATGTACCAATAGAGGGTTCAGATATAGGCACTTCCTATTTTTCAATTAGCTCAGATGCTTTCAATGAATAATATGTGTTTTCCTATGGTTTTGATCATGCAAAATATTTCTCTGACAATCTGCAGACTACAATATGATGATTTTGGGCAGGGGCCCTGGCTCAATTGGCAGAAAACATCCTGTTGCAGGCAAGTGATCACGAAGTCCAATCCTCCTGTCCGTTTGGTACCAAAGGGCATGCCACACCAACATCACCGGTCATATTAAAAAGTTTGCCCGGCATACTGCAGGTTATAGGGGGGCTAAACCGATTCCTGCAGTTTGAAAAAAACAACAATAAGATGATTTTCAAGGACCCACTGTCATATTAGCTGCTGCTTCACTGACCATCATGTCACAGGAGATCCTGATTTCAGTCTGGGCACAAGATCTTACTTTTCAAACAAACATATTAAAACTAATGCGAGGCCATAAGGTTAGATAGCTGGGTATATTCCACCTCACTGTTACATCTCTTTATTTTATATCTTATTTTGTGTTTTGCATGTAGTTGCAACATTGTAGAATAAAAGGCTTCCTAGTGTCCAATGGTTGGCCATATGCATTTGGCTACTACTTCTAGTTCTATAAGCCTCAAGATTTCCCTCCTTGCATAAAACAAGACTCATATTCTTCAACTGAACTATTTATAGCAAATTGTTCCGACAGTTTGTTTCAAACATATAAGCGTCCATCTTATCATGGCAACTTTTGCAGCAAGAGAGGCAGTTTTGGGCATGCCGAAGACAAGTGTAAGTGTGTATCTGTATCTCAACGCATCTGACTTCCCAATACATTCATTGGCTTTCTTTGCTGCTAGTTTAACCAAGTCCGGATTGGAATCTCATACTGACTGCTAAAAGACTCAATTTTCACTGAAATTTGTGAACTTTTTCTAATTCTTTGTATTCTATTCATGTCACCACCAGCCATTGGGTTTGTCTACATATTTGTATTCCTATTCATGCAGTAACCATCCGTATTCTTCATGTCAGTTTTGGGTAATGACAGCCATCATAAAAGTACAGCTCCAGCTCCCTCTTGTTGGGTACTTTCCATTCTTCGTTCGTCATACTGAGACAACTAGAATCATGGCTAATTTTTAATGCAGATTTGTGACGATTGTATATTTCATAGAGAAGGTGCAGCCATTAATGTGGATGAAAACATAAGCTTCACCAAGGTGTATAATAAAAATCATTTGTTGATGTTTAGGCTTTAAGATTGATACCCTATTTGTAACTATTTGCAGTCCAAGGGGTTGAGCTTAATTGGTTAAGATGTTGGGTTTTTATTGTGAAGACCCAAGTTCAAATCCACATAGAGATATCTAAAGTGAAATTCTAAGTTGTGACTCTTGGTCTTCCATATTTGGCTTCTAATGTGGATGTGGTTTCTAAATAAAGTGGATTTCTAAGTAGTCACTGTTGGCCTTCCATAAATGATTTCTAGAGTGTTTGCTCATAAAGAGCTTGTATTAGTCCCTGCTAAGTGCTCACTAGAACTTGTATTGGTCTCATATATATGCTTGTATGAACAGAATATTTATAAATGCTATTCAATATATAAAAAAAATTATAAAGTTATATCCGTGGAAAGCAAGCAAATGTCAGAGTTGGTAACAATTCATTTTGAGGGAAAAAATCATGCATATCTTGATATTGTCTTATTTTTGAGGCTTGAAGAGTAATGCCAGTGAAACAGAAGATATTGTTTTTCCAGTTATACTATTAACTATGCCCTGTTAAACAGACTATTGTCCAGTTGTAAAAACACTCATGCTCTTTTTTGGGTACAAACACTGCCACAGAAATTTGATGTTCTAAACTCTGCAAGTATGTTTTCTGATGGCATATCTTAACCAGATATAAAACACGTTTGGGGAATTTTCTTAATGAATATGACACTTTTGCATAGTTCAAACTTTTTCTGGAGTAAAGATTTTTACTGTGATTTATTTACAAACTGATATTTAACTGTATAAGTTCTTGCTTTTGATCCTCTGAGAAGTTGATGTATTGATCTACTCTGTATGTTTGCACGCTATCAGGCAATTTGTGGAAGAACCATTCAAGTGGCAACTTTAACTGGAGAGGTAGCTTTCATGCCCTGAAACCAAACCCAAAAAGTATTGTTCAAGAGGACTGGAGAATTCTGGATTATTTTCTTATAACCCAGAGAGTCTGCATATGTTTCCCTTCCTCTTCAACATTGCGGGTATCTCATTCAACTACAAGCATATGGATGGTTCTGGTATCCACACTTTTAACCTCATTAACAAGACTGGGAAGTGGACTTTAGTGAAATTCCACTGCAGACCCAACTTGTGGGGTCAAACATTTATTGGATAGTTGCCTGTTGTGATTGAATCATAGAGATCCTCAGTTGCCTCAAATAATATCTGATGAGTTCAAGAGACACTAGATATGAGAACATTGCAAGAGAACGAGCCAACATCCTCTCTGATAAAGCAGTTCTCAATTTTCAAAGCACAAACAACTAATAGCAATAGAATCAATGTGCACCACCATAGCAGTACAAAGTCACATTGTTTTTCAAAACTCCTCTCTCTTGGCAAGTGTACAAAACAGAAATAGCAATATAGCATTCACAGTCTCCAAGTGAATTTATTCTAGTTATCTGTTTTATTGCTTTTCGTTTCAAAAAAAAAACTCTTACAAAAGAAATTGGCTATTTTTAATAAGTTAACACTCGTATTTTTTTTATTGCTTAGAATCTTAAATTGGAGCATTGACCCAAAAAAATAAAAAAGTCTTCAAAGTACCCATGTACAAATAGAGGGTGGCAATAGTGTCAAACTATGAACATATCTAGTTGTCACAGCTTAATAGTTTAATGTTCAACATATCTAGTTGTCACAGCTTAATAGTTTGCTGTTCCCTAAAGGGGCTCGAATAACAAGACAATGTAAGGTATAGAGTATAGACATTCCACAGAGCTTGGAGTGCATGTACACCAAATAACGACCATTCAAATGTTTGTCCACAATAAAAACCCAATAAAGCAGCGCTAATTCAAGGCAGGTGCTTGCCACTAGTGGTACATGTTATTTCTAAGAATGCTCGTCATGAGTATGTTGATTATGCATGGTTCATGAGCGGCCTGCCTCTTCATGTATGAGTTGAGTGCTAGGTATTGTAACTTTACTTGAAGCGGTTCAAAAGAAATCTTCTGATGACCTTGAAAAAGGGAATGTAAGGTTACATTTTAGTATTCAAACTCAAAGCATATAATATTAGAAAAGCATGTATCACTGTACAGAGGAGCTGATACTGATTTTTTATTTTGTGCTTGTGAGGCTCAAGGATCAAACCCTTATTAAGAAGCCTGAGATCTAATTTGGCTGCACATAAATTCTCCAAAAGGAGACATGCATTAATAGCCAGAGTCCAATATAAGATTCAAACCAGCACCTCCTAATTATAACCATATTATCTGAAAAAAAAGTTGATAAGAATAACATTCCCACTCTTAGGTTGTATTGATTATCTCAGGCGCTAGTTGAATCCTGGTGGGCAAATCTCTAGATGAGGTTCTAGATGAAGTATGTATGCAAAAGCTTATGCAAGACAGAATAGTGTAAGACAGAGATATAAAATTGAAACAGTAAATGTATTATTATTTGATTGTATGTTATGTACATGGCACGCCCTTGAGAAAGTCATATTACTGCTACCTTTTATTCTACCTATCTATCTGCTTATTCAATTAAATTCATGCTAAGTAATGTTACAAATATTTGCATAAATAGATTCATGCCATGGATACCCAGAGTCACTGGGAAGTTGAACTGTCTCCTATGGATGTAAAACTGTTTCCTTGTTCGACTCCTCATCCCTCAATGCTTGTGTATCTGACTTGGCATACTGTGAACCTTGGGGGTGCCACCTTTGTTGCCATGCCTATCACATTGTCTGAAATTTGCAGAGCGATGCTTGGAAGTTGGAACAAAGCAATAAGAATCTATGTTAGTTGGACCTTGTGATTCATCCTAGAGGTGTACTTGATACTATTGAAGCCATGGTAGAAACCACAGTGCTTGGATGAGTACAGTTACTGCATAAGTTTTATTCCTCTGCAGAGTGCTCTACACCACTGCTAGAGCATTTGTGACACTTGCTGGAGAGTGTGCATGGTCTTTGTGTTCTCACAAGCATCTAGAAGGTGCTCAGGTGTACCAAAGTCTAGAGAAATATTCCCATAATTACCATAAGCCATGAGAATGGTTTGAGAGTTATTATAGGTATCATTGTTGGTGAATCCACCTAGGTCGGTGGCCTTTCCTTGCAAAGCAATAATACCAATTTCATTGAGTCTAAAAAGCAAGTGCAGAGCCTTAAATTCTAGTTGTTGTGCAGTAAACCATTTGGCTTGGCTTGTTGTTGGATTAACCCTTTCTAACAACTCTATGTGCAATCATAAAATAGTTGTATGTAAACATAGTTTCCAAAATCTAATTTGTCTTTGTAGCAACAGGTCATTCAATCTTCAGTTGGTGGTGAGGCGCAGAATGTTGAGTATGCATAACTATATGGCACAATTTTCTTTGGAGTTAGCACAGGCACATGTTGAGCATGAATTCACTTCAAGAATAAGGTATCTCTGGTTGCCTACAATCACAACTACATTGTGAGGATTGGCATTGTACACTCTTATAGCCATGCATGTATGGACGCCCAAGGAGTATTTAACAAACCTCCATTAGCGCTACATCACAAACTATCTCCTACTATAAAGGATGAATAGCATATGAATAACAACATTGGAGAGTGATGCATATACCTTGGGTTTTGTAGGAGCTAAGCCATTCTAGTTTGTAGGGTTGCCAATGAGGCATGGTTGGCAGCTTCAATCTCTCAATAGTTCCTGAAGAGATTAGATTCTTCATGCTACTGCCATCGATCATGAAGTCCAATGGTTGTTCTTTCATTCACATCTATGACTAGAATAGCCACTCTCCTTCAGCTTCCATAGATCAGAGAGTTGTTGCTTGTGCCGTGTGGACTAGGACGTTGGGATTTATGTCAGTGATTCCACCTAAGGGCTTGACATCATCATCCTCTATTTTGACCTTTGTAAGCAGACTCTTACAAGCATGGCACTCAGCATTGAACAGAAATCCATCATGCATTTCCAGTATCAACAACTTCACAAACAAAAAGTTTGATACATATGCAAGGAAACTATGCCCATAAAGCAAAACCAAGGCAAAGACATATCCTACATTAACCCTATGAGGAGAGAGTTGCAAGATATCAAATCTAAAACAATTTCAGCAAAATAACAACATATAAACATCACTTAGAAATGAACAAGAATGAGAGAAGAAGAAGACACCACCACACAAAAAAGAGACACAAATATACCCTAGGAAGCCTGGAAAACCCTTTCAAGAAAAACCTGACCTGTAAAGCACCAAATGTATTCCTAGCAACAACAGTATTCCAATACAATATAAAACTTCATGCCTTCTGTGCTTTTGTGGCGATCAACACACTTATGATCTAGAGGAAAACCAACATCATAACCCTCGCAACACATGTACATAATGCATCCATCTCAAGCCCTCAATATATAGACTTAATGAGGCCCATTAAACTGCCAAAAGACAATACCATGGATCCAAACAAGGTCCCAAAAACCATGGGAAGAGTTCTTATGACCTACACCACATTTTGGACTCATCTCCATTCAAAGATGCTCTATGACCTGCCACAACATGCATCATAAGTGGGTCAAGATCCCTAGTCCACATTGTAACCCCCATCTAACTTGCTCTTATGCACATCATAGAATCTCTTATGCACCTTACAATGTCATAGATGATCTTACACAGCTTACATGATATTAGATATTCTTTTACACGTCATAATACAAATTACACATAGCAATAGTGCCACACCAAGTGGGTGCCCTTTTCTGAATACTAGGAATTGCAAGGTGTATGACACCTAAACCCAACAAGTGTTTGAATGACTACAAGTCTTGTGCCTATCATTCCATTTACCTATCTTGGAAGGTTTTTTCTTGTCCGAAGGAGATGTCTTCTACTCGTATTCCTCAATGGTTGCTGCATAGTGATAGGTCTCCCCCATCATCTTGATTTTGATCAATTTCAATTTGGATTGGACAGCTAGCAGTATTTGAGGGCCCAATGTTGCTTAAACACAAATGAGCCCAGTTTCTTATAGAGTTTATGGAAGGCATCAATATATACTTGGACCAATTAGTAATGTCCTTGCCACAATTGTGACCATTGCATTAGCAATCAGCATTAACATCTTCAAGATAATACTCATCCTTGAAGGCTTAGGCTTCCAACTATTGTTCCCGGGTTGGCTTACATTTTCCTTCTATTTGTTCCTCCTCCCAAAATGCAAGGGCTTGCTACCACTACTTGACAAGTAAAGGGACTTTTACGAGGGAAATCTGAACCTTCTCTTTATTGGATAAGTTATTCGTGGAAAAGTAAAAATCTAATTGATCTAACTAGTTTTCTACAACGTCAACATTAATCTTAACTTCAACAACATGCACATCTAGGTTTACTTGAAACCTATGGGGAACTCGACTACCAAAATCTCTACTTGATGATGAGGTTGATGGAAGTTGGAACCACCCATTTGAGGACCTCTGCAAACTGGTTGAATGGGAATTTTGTCTATCCATGACTGCTTCTTCAATCTTGCTCTTGATCGTCACACGTATCCCCTCTTACGTTGGTATGGCCATCCTCAAATGAGTGAGCAAGTAGTATGATGGATCTCAAGGTTTGATGTGGAGGCTAAGGTACTTCAAAGTTAAATCATTCAAGAGGTCATGCAAGATGCAGATGAATCTGGTTCTGACACCACTAATCTAAGGCTCAAGTTGAATCCCAGTGGACAACTCTCTAGATGAGGATATAGAAGAAATTGTAGGCATATGTACAAACTTATGCAAGAAAAAATAGAGCAAGACTCATAGAGATTTAGAATCAAAACAGTAAATGCATTAATTTTTTACCATCTATTATGTACATGGCATACCCTTGAGAAAGGTGTACAATTGCTATCTTATATTCTACCTATCTATCTGCTTATTGATATTTGATTACATTCATGCTAAGTATGTTACAAATATGTGTATATATAGATTACATAGATTCATGTGATGGAGACCAAGAGTTGCTAGGAAGTTAAACCATCTCCTATAGAAGGGAATCATTTCCTTGTTTGACTCCTCATCCCCCGATAGTTGTCGATCTGAACCAATTGTTGGCATGTCCCTAATAAGCTATAGATGACTCAGCATATTGCAAGCCTCATGGATGCCACCTTGGTTCTCATGTCAACCACATTGTCCAAAGTTTGCAAAGTGATGCTTGGAACAATGAAATAAGAATCTGTGAGTTGGACTTTGCAGTTTGGCCTGGAGGTGTACTAGACCCTGCTGAACACAGGGTAGAAACCACAAAGTGTTTGGATGAAGTACAAGTACTGCAGAAATGTTTGTTTGGAGGGTGTGGGATAGTCTATGTTCCTGCAAGCATCTGGGAGGTGCTATGGTGCACTGCAGACTAGAGAAATACCTCCACAGTTACCACAAGCCATGAGAATGGCCTAGGTGTTACCAAAAGTGCTACTGTTGGTGAATGCTCTTAGATCAGTTGATCTGTAAATACTTGTTCTTTATACATTCAGAGGTTGCGATTCCACATAACTTGGTTGAAGTTCCTGTACAAGAAAATCTGGAGCTACTGATTGCTTTTTCAAAAATATAATTTTTAATGCAGAAGGTAGATCTCTCACCC